>RCUC01148869.1:0-33806 GCA_003697995.1 Taxidea taxus jeffersonii | reverse complement strand
ACACACACACACACACACACACACACACACACACACAAATCCTTGCTTTCTTAGATCTTACCTTCCAGTGGAGGGGACAGGCAATAAACAAAATTTTAAAATGATAATAGATCTGATGAAATTAAGGTGGAAAGCGGCTTATTGTTAATAACACTAATAGCTCAGGCATGTGTGAAGATGCTTGGCTCCAGTTTCCTTCCTCAGTTCCACAGGGTCTGTGCAGAACTGAGCAGGGTGGGTATGGACATTGAGGACATTAAAGGACTTAAACAGGAGAGCTCATGCAATGAATATCTTTGTGGGCCATGGCAGGTGCCCTGCTCTCTGTGTGAAGTGTTCTCCGTTGCTGAGAATGGCTGAAGCCTTCACCTGCCAGAGCCCTGCAGTTACAGGGCAGGAGGATGAGCCTGGAGTTCTAAGAAGAGGGGCAGGAGGCAGAAGTCTCTGGTACACCAACAAGGTTTCAGATCTTCTGACCCTCTCTTGAGAACACAGGTTGCCCCCTTTCGGGGCACTAGAGAATAGAGTTAACTTTTCCAACTGAATGGATGGCAGGTTGTTTCTACTTAGAAAGAACTTCTCTATCCGTGAACCAAAAACTAAACAGCAGTTCTCAGAACTCTGTTATTTATGAGAATCCCATCTAGATTAGAGAGAAAACAACAACAACAACAAAATACCACCTAAGCCATTGTATTCCCAGAAAGTCTGTTTCAGTGCAATTCAGGGATGGCGACCAGGGATTCTCATTCTTTGATGATTTAGATGTGCCCTCAGTGTCCAAAACTACTGGTTGCAGATCCAACTTCCATCCTCAAACCAAATCACCAACCACTTCTTGCCCCCAGGCAGGAATGGTCATGATGGCCTTTGTAGAGCCAGCTTGTCACTTCTATCCCTGGAGGTTAGAGAAGGATGGGCATGATGGTGGAGGGACTCAAAACACTCCCACAGAACCAGGCTGCTTCCCAATCGTGCAGAGTTCATCGGTCATGCTATCCCTCTAGCCTGCAACACTTGCTTTTCTACTCTTCATGGCTTCTCTAAGCCTGACCAACCTTCAGACCTTTTGTTTCCAATCCTCCTCTCTGGTGACAGCAGCCCATAACAACCTCTACCTTTTTTGAAATCTGGCCCATGTGTACTAAGAGGGCTTTACAATTTATAAAGTACCATTGCATATATTATGTCATTTAATGTTTTTAGCACTCAATAAGGCAGATATTATAATAACCATATTACAAAGGGAGAAGCCACAAATTTAGGATGTTGAATGATGTGCAAAAACCCCTGAACCTGTAACCAACAGGTCTGGAGCCCAGGTCTCCTTCCTCCAAAGTGCCCTCAATTCCTACCCTACATGGCAGGTTCCCGTTGGCAGTACTGTGCCACCTGTCCATTTCATTTCTGTAGGTGTCAGCGTGGTTGGTTTAATCTTTCCAAGTGTTTGATCATAAAAATTACATTCTGTTTTCCTTCCCTGTTGTGTTAAAATGTTTCATTCATGATAGTCCCGATTTGAATGAATTTATTAAATATATATTGTTCACCTAGCACCTATTTTTAAATTACACTATTTACAAAAACAAATTGAAATTCATTTTCTGGAGATGATTGGTTGCATAAAATAAGCACACTTTTCTAGCTTTAGTGCTAAGTTCTAACTTAGAGAGCCAATGTGGACGTGGGCTGGGCTGAGTTGCTCTTTCCCTATAATTTGCTGTGCGCACAGAAGGTTCAGGAATCATGAGGGTTTCGGTGCTGTTGCATCTTTAACAATACCCTTCATGGGGTCACACCTTTCCCCCACACAAGCCCATGCATAGGCATTCATTTAGTATGGGTACTGAAAGGTCTCAGGATAGCAGCATGGCACTTTTTCTGGAAAGTCATCAGCTCCATCAATTTCACATTTTTAAAAAAGATTTTATTTATTTGTTTGACAGAGAGAGAGAGATCACAAGAGGCAGAGAGGCAGGCAGAGAGGCAGGGGGAAGCAGGCTCCCCACTGAGCAGAGAGCCCGATGCGGGGCTCGATCCCAAGACGCTGAGATCATGACCTGAGCAGAAGGCAGAGGCTTTAACCCACTGAGCCACCCAGGCGCCCCAGTCAATTTCACATTTTCATGTAGGAAAATTACAAATGATTAATTAAGGGTGTAGAGTCATCTGGAAGATACATTCAGATGATTTGCACATTGAATAAAAAACATTGCCTTTTGCCGCATTCTTGAATCCCATCACTTTAAAGTGCACTGATCGAAATTGTCAGAACTCAGTCAACTTCATTCAAATCCCAAAGACGCCAGCACAATAGATTTGGCAAGGGACATTTCCGAGTTTCCTCTCACACAGCTCAGATTTCTTCATCATTCACAGCAGTCAAGTTTAGCAGCTCTGATGCATAGAGGGAACTGGTGGGCTGCCAGCTGCAGCATCGTGTGGATCTGGAGATATTTCCAATTAGACAAGAGTAGGAGGCTGCCTCCAAGAGAGATGGGAAGATGACTACTCCTTTTGCACTATGTAAGGGAAGAGAATTTGACCCTCTGGGGAGCGATTTCACAGTTGGGAAATAGCTACATCCTCACTGAGTTTCCTGCAAGGGATCCATGCAGTGGACCAGAACATAGCCCTTCCTTTCTCCATGCTGAGCTGGAGCTGAGCATGGCGAGACCACACTGGACTCCTACATTTCCCAAAGGCCCCCTTGGCTGCCTCACGTCATTGTGCCTTTGCTCAGTCTCTACCTTATACCAGATAGGAATAACCATGGAGTAGGCATTGCAGAAGAAAAGATGTGTGCCCTGGAAGATGAAGGCATAGCGAAATAAACTACCCAAATGTAGAACAGAGAGGGGAGAACTTTAAAAAGTGAAACCAGACAACAATGATTTGTAGGACAAATCGGGCAGTCCAACTTACATGCTCTCATTAGAACCCCCAGAAAAGGGGGAGGAGGAAGAGTGGGAAAATATATAAAGGAATAACTTTTTCCAAATTCTATAAAGACTTTATAAACCCAGAGATCCATGAAGATCAGAAAGCCTAAGGAAGATAAACGCAAAGTAAACCACACTGAATCACACCATATTTAAATTCCTGAGCCCTAATAGAAAAGATAGACGGTAACAAGCATGTGGAGAAATTGGAACCCTCATACATTTCTGGTGGGAAAGTGAAATAATGTGGCTGCTATGGAGAACAGTTTAGCAATTTCTCAAAAAGATAAAATAGATTTACCATATGATCCAGCAATTCCATTCCTAAGTGCATATCCAAGAGAACTGAAAATACAGGTCCACACAAAAATTCATACACAAATGTTTGTTGTAGCATGATTCATAATAGCCAAAATGTAAAAACAACTCGTGTCCATCAGCTGATGACTGGATAAATAATATGTAGTGTAGCTATACAATAAAATATTATTTGGCCACAAAAAGGAACAAAGTTCAGATTATCTGATTGCTTTTACATGCAATGTCCAGATAGGCAAGTGAATACAGACAAGCAGTTGATGAGTGTTTTCCAGGGACTAGAGGGATGAGAGAGTGGGAATGACTGCTAATGGGAAGAGGATTTCTTTTCAGTGTGTTGAAAATGCTCTGGAATCCAAGTGGTGACTGATGCACACTCTGGATATACTATAAACTATAGCATGTGAATTTTATGGCTAATGAATTAGATCTCAATGAAGGTGTGATTAAAGAAAAACAGACAAATTATAAAAATAAATTCCTGAGCCCAAGTCATAAAAAGAGCCTCTTAAGAGCCAGACAAAAAAAGGTGCATTAAGTACAAAGAAACAAAGAGTGGCTATAGGTTTCTAGTAAAAGAATATAAAAAAAATAAGAGAATGGAACAAAATGTTTAACATAATAAAATAAAAAATGGTCCTCCTAGAATTATATACCCATTAAGAGGAAGAAAATTTGAAGACTTTTCAGACAAATAAAAGCTAAGATAATTCTTCACAGACCTGTACCATGAGAAGTGGTAAAGGCAAAGGGACATGATCCCAGATGGGAACTTGGATCTTCACAAAGAAATGAGAAACAACAGAAATTTTAAATATCTGGGTAACTGTAAAATACTTTTTCTTATTCTAAAAAACAAACTCCTTAAAAGATAGTTACCTATTTAAGGCAAACATAATGATAATATATATATAGTCAGAGTTCATAATATGAGTAGGAGTAAAATACATTACAGTAGTACAAAAGATGGGAGGAAGAAATGGGAGTGTAACTGTATTTTTCTTATGTGTGAGGAAATATATTATCTAAATGTAGATTTTGATCATTAGAGATGAATATGATAAGCTTCAGAACAAACTTACACACTAAAAAGATATAGCTAATAAGCTAATGGTGGAGATAACAAAGAATAATAAAATACATTCAATATAAAATAAGGAGGACAAGAAAAAAAGAACAAAGGAGAAATGAAAAATATAAAATATAGAAAACAAATAATGAGGTGGTAAACAACCCAAATACATCAGTAATTACCTTAAATGTAAGTGGCCTAACCCTTGCTGTCCAACACACTAACCACTGGCCACATGCAGCCCTTTAAGTTAGTTTAAAATTTACTAAAATAAACTATTTAGCTCTTCAGTCACACTAGCAATGTTTCAAGTGCTCAGCAACCAGCTAGTTAATGGCTAGTGTATCAAACAGATAATTTATAATGTTTGCATCATCAGAAAAGGTCTATTGGAAAAGACTCATCTAAATATTCCAATTAAAAGCAAAATTATGAAACCGAATAGAAAAGCAAGAGCTATCTTCCAAAGTAAATCACAGGCACACATGCGTGTGCGCACATGTTTGGTGATGGAGAGGGTCAGAAGTTAAAGGATGGAAAAAGGTTTATCATGCAAAGATGAATTATAAGAAATTTGGAGTGGTTCCTATTAATGTCAGACAAAGTAGACTTCTGAATAAGGCACACAACCAAGGATGAAAGGGAACATTTCAGAAGGGTAAAGGACTCATTTTACTTAACAACCTTTAATACTAAAGAAGATTTAAAATACTAGACATGGGGACGCCTGGGTGGCTCAGAGGGTTAAGCCTCTGCCTTCGGCTCAGGTCATGATCTCAGGGTCCTGGGATTGAGTCCCGCATCTGGTTCTCAGCTCAGCGGGGAGCCTGCTTCCCCAACCCCTCTCTCTGCCTGCCTCTCTGCCTACTTGTGATCTCTCTCTGTGTCAAATAAATAAATAAAATCTTTTAAAAAAATACTAGACATGTTAGTACTCAGTAAGAGATTCAGAACTACACTAGACATATCTTCCTGCATGAAACAACATGAAAAGTTGGATAAAATATGTGAAACAGAGGTCTTCAAGGCATTAGACAGCAGGCAACAAAGGACTGTGGTTCCCTGAGAGACAGGAAACAAGTGGGGTGAACCCAATAACTGCTTCATCTACAGGCTCTAGTGCAGGGATGGGGAGCACAGGTGGAGCCTGGTGACTCACTGAATGGAGAACCCAGAGCTGATGGTCCAGGGAGATGAAAGCAGCTGGAGATTATAGGACAGAATGCCAGAAAAAAGAGACTTGTATGAAGAGAGAACTCCAGAAATCACAGGGCTATACAGATGTCAAAACTTTAAAAAAAACTGTACACCTAAATGTGCACAATTACTGCATGTTTATTACAGCTCAATAAAGCCTCTTAAAAAAAGATAAGGATGGGGCGCCTGGGTGGCTCAGTGGGTTAAGCCTCTGCCTTCGGCTCAGGTCATGATCTCAGGGTCCTGGGATCAAGCCCCACATCGGGCTCTCTCCTCAGCAGGGAGCCTGCTTCCCCCTCTCTCTCTGCCTGCCTCTTTGCCTACTTGTGATTTCTCTCTGTCAAATAAATAAATAAAATCTTAAAAAAAAAAAGATAAGGACATATACGAGCAATTTTATGTAGTAAATTCAAACAAGGTAAATAAAATGGACAAATTTCTTGAAAAATACAAATTGAAAAATACAAAAAATACAAATGTCAAAACTGTCTTCAAAATAAACAGACAACTGAAGAATTGTATATGTATTTAAGAAATTGCAATTGCATAATTGCAGTGTTTGCACAAAGAAAATCATAGGCACAGATGACTTCACTGGCAAGTATTCTGAAACACTTAAGGAAGAAATACCCCAATTCTACCCTTTTTTTTGGAAATTAGAGGATGAAACACTTCTCAACTTATTCATGGGGCCAGCATTACCCTGATACCAAAACCAAACAAAGGCATTACCAGAAAAGAAAATTGCAGGCCAATATCATTCATGAACATGGATTCAAAAATCCTTAAGGAATCTTAGAAAATCAATTCCAACAATATATAAAAATAATAACACATCATGACCAATTTGGTTTATCCCAGGAATGCAATTTTTCACTTAACATTGGAAAATCCACTAGTGTAACTCACTATATCAACAAACTAAAAATGAATAAAAACCAAATAGATTTAGGAAAATCATTTGAAAAAACTGAAAGCACAGTTATGAAAAATCTCTCAGCAGGGACGCCTGGGTGGCTCAGTTGGTTAAGCAGCTGCCTTCAGCTCAGGTCATGATCCCAGCGTCTTGGGATTGAGTCCCACATCGGGCTCCTTGCTCAGCAGGGAGCCTGCTTCTCCCTCTGCCTCTGCCTGCCACTCTGTCTGCCTGTGCTCACTCTCTCTGACAAATAAATAAAATCTTTAAAAAAAAAAAAAATCTCTCAGCAAACTAGAAATAGAACAGAATTTCTTAAACCTTATGAAATGCATCTATGAATAACGTAAAACAACTAATACTATCTTGAGATTACTGATGGATAAAGAGTATTATGCTTCCTTCCTAAGTTCAGGAATTGGATAGTGTATCCTCGTTCATTGCTTTTATTGGACATCGTACTAGAAATCATAATTAATGTAATAAGACAGAGTAAAAAAATACAAAAGATATATAGATTGGAAAGGAAGAAATATAACTCTCATTTTTTGGTAGGAAGATATTTGTATACAAAGAAAATCACTAGAATCTGCAAAAAAAAGATATTAGAACTGAATAACTGATTTTAGCAAAGGCACAGGATGAAATTTACAGGTCAATAAGCAAAGTAAATTGTATTTCCATATAGTAGCAACAAACAATTGGAAATTGAATTTTAAAACAGGACTATTTAGAGTATCACCAGAAAACAGAGATAGTTAGGGATAAATTTAAGCAAATATATCAAAGAAATATAGAGTGTACCCTATAAAAGGTTGCTGACAGAAATTAAAGCACACCTAAATAAATGGATAGTTGTACCATAACCATGGGAGAAAAGACTCAATATAATTAAGATCCAATTCTCAAATTGATCTATAGACTCAACACAATCCCAATCAAATTCTCAACAGACATCTTTTGTAAAACTTAGATAATTCTGAAACGTATATGGAAATGCAAAGAATCTAGATTATCTCAAGAACTTTGAAAAAGAATACCAGAGTACTTATATTACCCAATTTAAAGACTTACTGTGTAATTTACAGTGACCAAGACATTTGGGTATTGGTGCAAGAGTAGCTAAAGAGGCCAATAGAGCCAAAAAATGATTAAATATAGACCCACATATCAATGACTTTTTAACAAGGGACACAAGGTAAGGCAATAAGAAAAAGAGTGTTTCCAACATAAAATATTAGAGCAACAAGATATTCATATTGGGAGTATGTGTGAAAAGGAACTCATTACCTTCCTTCTAGCATAAACATATAAACTCAAAATAAAACTCATGATGTATCTCAGACCTAAATATAAAAACTAAAACCTTAGAGCTTTGAGAAGAAAATATTAGAGCATATCTTACTCATTAGGAAGAAGACAGTGATTTCATAGACAGGACACAGAGGTCAATAACTATAAAAGGGAAAAATAATACATTACACTTGATCAAAGCCTAAAATTTTTCACCAAAAGTCGCCAGTAAAAAAATAAATAAATAGGCAAACCATAGATAACGATAGAATCTTAATGGAACCTTTATCTGACAAAGGACTTATATCCAAAATAAATAAAAACTCCTAAAATTCAGAAATAAAATAAAAAGAACTCAATTTTAAAGGATGAGAGCAAAATTACAAATATACATTTTATCAAAAAAGATATACAGGAGTGCCTGGGTGGCACAATTGGTTAAGCACCTGACTCTTGGTTTCAGCTCAGGTTGTGATCTCAGGGTTGTGAGTCCCCACAATTGGGCTCTGTGCTCAGTATGGAGTCTGCTTAAGACTCTCTCTCCCTCTTCCTTTGCCCCTCTCCCCTCAAATAAATAAATAAATCGTAATAAAAGATATACAAATGACAAGTAAGCTTGTGAAAAGATGTTCAATATATCAATAATCAGGGAAATGTAAATTAATATCACAATGATATAGCAGTACACATCCACTGGAAAGGCTAAAATAAAAAAGGTTGATAATACCAAATGTTGATGAGGATATGGAGTGTGGCAGACAGACTTTAACATGGCCCCCCATGATCCCTGCTTTCTGATGTTCATGCCCTATGTAATCCACCCCTTTGAATGTGGGTGAGGCCTATGTGTATGAGCCAATAGAACATGGCAAAAGTGATGGAATGTCCATTTCGAGTTTATCTTTGTGTATAGTGTAAGAGAATGGCCGAGTTTCATTCTTCTACATATAGCTGTCCAGTTATCCCAGCACCATTTATTGAAGAGACTGTCTTTTTTCCACTGTATACTTTTTCCTGCTTTGTCGAAGATTATTTGACCATAGATTTGAGGGTCCATATCTGGGCTCTCTACTCTGTTCCACTGGTCTATGTGTCTGTTTTTATGCCAGTACTGTGCTGTCTTGGTGATTACTGCTTTGTAATAAGCTTGAAATCAGGCAACGTGATGCCACCAGTTTTGTTCTTCTTTTTCAACATTTCCTTAGCAATTCAGGGTCTCTTCTGATTCCATACAAATTTTAGGATTGTTTGCTCCAGCTCTTTAAAAAATGCCGGTGGAATTTTGATCAGAATGGCATTGAAAGTATAGATTGCTCTAGGCAGTATAGACATTTTAGCAATATTTATTCTTCCGATCCATGAGCATGGAATGGTCTTCCATATTTTTGTGTCTTCTTTGATTTCTTTCATGAGTGTTCTGTAGTTCCTTGAGTACAGATCCTTTACCTCTTTGTTTAGGTTTATTCCCAGGTATCTTATGGTTCTTGGTATTATAGTAAATGGAATCAATTCTCTAATTTTCCTTTCTGTATTTTCATTGTTAGTGTATAAGAAAGGAACTGATTTCTGTACATTGACTTTGTATCCTGCCACATTAGTGAATTGCTGTATGAGTTCTAGTAGTTTGGGGGTGCAGTCTTTTGGGTTTTCCATATAAAGTATCATGTCATCTGTGAAGAGAGAGAGTTTGACTTCTTCACTGCCAATTTGAATACCTTTTATTTCTCTTTGTTGTCTGATTGCTGTTGCTAGGACTTCTAATACTATGTTGAACAAGAGTGGTGAGAGTGGGCATCCTTGTCGTGTTCTTGATCTCAATGGGAAGGCTGTGAGCTTTTTCCCACTGAGGATGATGTTTGCTGTGGGTTTTTCATAGATAGATTT
Organism: Taxidea taxus jeffersonii; assembly: GCA_003697995.1. NCBI lineage: Eukaryota > Metazoa > Chordata > Mammalia > Carnivora > Mustelidae > Taxidea > Taxidea taxus. The sequence continues at coordinate 24,184 of RCUC01148869.1, read as the reverse complement.
TATGAAGTTGAGGAATGGTCCCTCTATCCCTATACTTTGAAGCGTTTTAATCAGGAATGAATGCTGGATTTTGTCAAATGCTTTTTCTGCATCAATTGAGAGGACCATGTTGTTCTTCTCTCTTCTCTTATTGGTTTGTTCTATCACATTGATTTGCAAATGTTGAACTATCCTTGAAACCCAGGGATGAATCCCACCTGGTCATGGTGGATAATCTTTTTTTTTTTTAATATATTTTTTTAACTTATATGACAGGCAGAGATCACAAGTAGGCAGAGAGGCAGGCAGAGAGAGAGGGGGAAGCAGGCTTCCTGCTGAGCAGAAAGCCCGATGCGGGGCTCAATCCCAGGACCCTGGGATCATGACCTGAGCCGAAGGCAGAGGCTTTAACCCACTGAGCCACCCAGGTGCCCCGTGGATAATCTTTTTAATGTGCTGTTGGATCCTATTTGCTAGGATCTTATTGAGAATCTTAGCATCATCCATATTCATCAGGGATATTGGTCTGAAGTTCTCCTTTTTGGTGGGGTCTTTGCCTGGTTTGGGGATCAGGGTAATGCTGGCTTCATAAAAAGAGTCTGGAATGCCATTCTGCTTCAATTTTTTGAAACAGCTTCAGAAGAATAGGTGTTATTTCTTCTTTTAAAGTTTGGCAGAATTCCCCAGGGAATCTCTCAGGTCCTGGGCTCTTGTTTTTGGGGAGGTTTTTGATCACTGCTTAAATCTCGTTACTAGATATCAGTCTACTCAGGTTGTCAATTTCTTCCTGGTTCAACTTTGGAAGTTAATAGTTTTCCAGAAATGCATCCATTTCATCAATGTGAGGCAGGAATCCATTAGAATCATAGAGGAGAACATAGGAAGTAACTTCTTCGATATCAGCCACAGCAACTTCTTTCAAGATATGTCTCCAAAGGCAAAGGAAACAAAAGCGAAAATGAATTTTTGGGACTTCACCAAGATCAAAAGCTTCTGCACAGCAAAGGAAACAGTCAACAAAACAAAGAGGCAACCCACGGAATGGGAGAAGATATTTGTAAATGACAGTACAGACAAAAGGCTGATATCTGGGATCTATAAAGAACTTCTCAAACTCAACACACACAAAACAGATAATCATGTCAGAAAATGGGCAGAAGACATGAACAGACATTTCTCCCATGAAGACATACAAATGGCTATCAGACACATGAAAAATGTTCATCATCACTAGCCATCAGGGAGAATCAAATCAAAACCACATTGAGATACCACCTTACACCAGTTATAATGGCCAAAATTAACAAGACAGTAAACAACGTGGGTTGGAGAGGATGTGGAGAAAGGGGAACCCTCTTACACTGTTGGTGGGAATGCAAGTTGGTGCAGCCACTTTGGAAAACAGTGTGGCGATTCCTTAAGAAATTAAAGATAGAGCTTCCCTATGACCCTGCAATTACACTACTGGGTATTTACCCCAAAGATACAGATGCAGTGAAAAGAAGGGCCATCTGTACCCCAATGTTCATAGCAGCAATGGCCACGGTCACCAAACTGTGGAAAGAACCAAGATGCTCTTCAATGGATGAATGGATAAGAAAGATGTGGTCCATATATACTATGGAGTATTATGCCTCCATCAGAAAGGATGAATACCCAAATTTTATATCAACACAGATGGGACTGGAAGAGATTATGCTGAGTGAAATACGTCAATAAGCAGAGAGAGTCAGTTATCATATGGTTTCACTTATTTGTGGAGCATAAGAAATAACACGGAGGACATGGGGAGATGGAGAGGAGAAGGGAGTTGAGGGAAATTGGAGGAGGAAATGAACCATGAGAGACTATAGACTCTGAAAAACAATCTGAGAGTTTTGAAGGGGCGGGGGTGGAAAGGTGGGTGAGCCTGGTGGTGAGTATTATGGAGGGCACGTATTGCATGGACCACTGGGTGTGGTGCATAAACAATGAATTCTGGAACACTGAAAAGTAATTTTAAAAAACAAATAAAATTTTTCAAAAAGTGATGGAATGTCACTTGTGTGTTTGCAGTATGTAAGCTTACAGCTTCTCTCTTGCTAGCCCACCATCTCTAATGGCTATCTCCCTTGCTATAGTTGATGAAGTAAGCTGCCACGTGCAGAGGCCCATCGGTCAAACAACTGAGTGTGGCCACTAGCCAACATCCAACAGTTGCCGAAGCCTGACAGCCCACAAGGAAATGAATCCTGCCAACAACACATGAACTTGGAAATAGATCTTACCCAGTTGAGCCTCCAATGAACCAGAGCCCTGGCAACACCATGATTGCAGCCTCACAAGAGACCCTGAAACAAAGGACCAAGGTAATGTTGCCAAAATTCCTGACTTGCAACAACTGTGTGATAATATATATGTGTTGTTTTAACCCTCTACATTTGTAGTAACTTTTTATGCCTCAATAGATAACTAGTAGATGGAACAATTGGAATTGTGACACATTTATGATGGGAGTGTAAAATGACATAACCATCTTGTAAAATAGTTTGGCAATTTCTTATAAAGATAAATAAGCACTGCACTTACCCTAAGACCCAGCAATTGCACTGTAGGTATTTACCCATGAAGAATAAAAATATGTGATCAAACAAAGGCATGTACATGAATACTCATAGCAACTTTACACATAATAGCCCACAACTAGAAATAACCCAAATGCCCTTCCATAGATGAACGAATAAAATGTGGAATATCCATACAATGGAATACTAGTCAGCCATAAAGTGGAATGAACTAATACATGTAACAGCATTGATGAATCTCAAAACATCATGTTGGGAGAAAGAGGCTAGACATAAAAGAATATATTATATATGATTCCATTTATATTAATTCCAGAAAACATAAACCTAGTTTATGGTAATAGAAACAGATCAGTGGTTATCTACAACTGGGCGTGTTCAGTTAGGATAGCAAATGTTCACAAGACTGACTTTTAGGGATGATTGCCATATTCTACATCTTGGGATGATGGTAGTTACAATGAGTTGTCATAATTCATTGAGATGTTCACTTAAAATTGGCACATTAATTGTATATAAATTATTCCTTGATGAAATTGATTTTTTAAAAATAGAACTCAAAATGGATTAAAGGCTTACACATCAGACCTGAAACTGTAAAACTCCTAGAAGAGGAGCAAAACTTCATGACATTGGTCTTGGCAACAATTTCTTAGATATGACACCAAAAGTACTGGCAAAAAGAGCAAAAATAGACAAGTTGGACTACATCAGTGCTGAAAAGTTTCTGTACAGCAAAATGAATAATTAATGGTGAAAAAGGAACCTACAGGATGGGAGAAAATATGTGTGAACCATGTATTTGATAAAGGGTTAATATGCAGAATAAGGAACTCCTATAACTTAATGCAAGACAACCAAATAAAACAGTTTTTTTTAAGTGAACAAAGGATTTAAATAGACATTTCTCCAAAGAAGTCCTACAAATGGCCAACAGGTGTATGAAAAGATGCTCAACACCATTAATCTTCAAACACAATTTAGGATGGCTAATACAAAAAACAGCAACAGAGCTCCTGGGTGGCTCAGTTGGTTAAGCATCTACCTTCAGCTCAGGTCACGATCCCAGGATCCTGGGATTGAGTCCCACATCGAGCTCTGTGCTCAATGGGGAGTCTGCTTCTCCCTCTCCCTCTGCCCCTCCCCCCATGCTTGTTCTCTCTCTCTCTCAAATAATTTTTTTAAAGATTTTATTTATTTATTTATTTATTTGACAGGCAGAGATCACGAGTAGAGAGGTGGAAGCAGGCTCCCTGCTGAGCAGAGAGCCCAACGTGGGGTTCGATCCCAGGACCCTGGCACCACAACCTGAGCCGAAGGCAGAGGCTTTAACCCTTTGAGTTACCCAGGCACACCTCTCAAATAATTTTTTTTTTTCAAATAATTTTTTTAAAAAACGTTAAAAACAACAACAAAAGATAAGTGTTCATAAGAATATGGAGAAATTGGAACCCTTGTGTGCTGTTGGTGAGGATGTAAGATGGTGCAGCCACTGTGGAAAACAGTATAAAGCTTTCCCCAAAAATTAGAAATAGAAATGTCATATGATCCAGCAGTTCCACATCTGAGTGTTTATCTTAGAGAATTGAAATCAGGAATCTTGAAGATATATTTGCACTTCTGTGTTCATTGCTGCCTTATTCACAATAGCCAAGATGTGTAAACAAATATGCACAGATGGGTGAATGGACAAGTAAAACATATTTTCTTTAAGGAAAAGGAACTCTGGTCATCTGATACAAAATGGATAACCTTGAGGCTATTATGCTAACTGAAATAAGGTAGTCACAGAAGGATAAGATATTATATGATTCCACTTATGTGAGGTATCTAAAATAGTCCCACTCATAGAAGCAGAGAATAACATGGTAGTTGCCTGAGCTTAGGTAGGAGAGGGAAACAGGGAGTTGATGATCAACAGGTTTAAAGTTTCAGTTATGCAAGATGAATAAATTCTAGAGGTCTGCTGTACAACATCATTCCTATAGTTAACAAAACTGTATTGTACCCTCAAAATTTTTTTAAGAGGGTGGAATGTACATTAATTGTCCTTACCACAGTTTTTTTTTTTTTTTAAATAGGTCTTCAAGTGGGCCATTTGTCAAGCTATATCTACTGCTGACCCTAGACTGGGTAGGTGTGCCTTGGCTGTGCAACCCTGGGGCCTGGGTTTCCCTCACCACAGCACTTTTCACATGTTTGTGTCATGGATTGTTTAGTTGTGGGTCTTCCAGTCTATTACATAAGCTCTCTAAGCTCAGGGGTCTCCTTGGTTGGCTTAACACAGTGACTGGCCCAGAGCAGATATTTATGGAATAAAAATACAAATTTTTATAAAATTTTGTGGATTTAATATAAGCTGTACAAAGTTCTTCTGCCATTGAGTGAGGTCAGACAGTCTGAACCAGGCTATGATGTGGTCTTCATAAAATTCTTCATTGAAGATGATGCATTCCACTCTGATTGAGTTCTCCACAGATATGTTTCTGTGCCAAGTTCACTTTGATGGACAACTGTGATCGAAGGGTGATGTCAGAAGTGGCTTAAACTGAGTTAAGAGAACCATCTCCCCAGTTTAGTTCTGTCTGGGCAGGCTACTCATCACACTTGACAAGCCCCAGCCCTGATTAAGAATAGTTGGACTGAGCTTCTTTCCACATTTCAGGTTTAGGGAATTGAGGAAGGTTCTTACCATTTGTCCCAGGCAGGATTGGTAATCCCTTCTTCTGTGACCATCCCCCCACCCCCACCAACCGAGAGCCCTTTGTTCTTACTTCTGTTCTAACATTCACACTATTGGATTGCCATTATTGCTTGTATGTCTGACTCTCTAGTCAAGTATCATCTTTGTAAGGGAGAGTAAAAATCATCTATTTAGCACCCATTTTTTTCATGTATTTCAACATTTCTGAGTGTCTGCTGGTTGGCTTGCATTGAGTGGACGTATGCCTAGTACAGTTTATTGATTGCACAGTGGACCTTCAATAAACATGTGCTGCTACTAGTCTCTGTGTCTCTGGTGTTAGTTTTCCCCAGTGCATTGAAAGTCAAGGTTGGTAACTTTTAGAACAAGTGTCTCCTGGCCTGCCTAAGGTGGCCTTATAACTAAATACAATGCAGTGATTAAAAAAAAAATTATCCATTTGAGAGAGAGAGTGTGAGTGGGGGAGGGAAAGAGGGAGAGAATCTTCAAGCAAACTCCCCACTAAGCATGGAGCCAGAGGTAGGGCTTAAGTTCATGACCCTTGAGAATATGACCTGAGCCAAAACCAAGAGTAGGACACCCAATAGACTGAGCCACCCAGGCACCCCTGCAGTGATTTTAAAAGGATGCAAAGTAGGACCTTGTAGTAGAAACAGCTAGCTGCTTTCTGAAAACCTTCCTCTCCTTCTTCTTTAGTATTAGAACCTGGATTTTCACTAAGACACATTACCCCCATCTGAAAGACTATTTTTTCGCCAGACTCCCTTGAAGCTACAAGTAGCTATGTGATTAAATATTGGCAAATGAAATGTAAACAAAATTTTATGAAAGTTTCAAGATATCTTTATTTTTTCCTATTTATGTTAATTTTATTTTTTTAAAGTTTTAATTTTATTTCCAATTAGTTAACATACAGTATTGTATTAGTTTCAGGCATATGATATACTACGACAGCATTACCACCCATCACCCAGTGGTCATCACAGGTATACTCCTTAATCCCCATCACCTATTTCACCCAATCCCACACACCTCCCCTCTGGTAACCATCAGTTTGTTCTTGAGTTAAGAGTGTTTTACTTGATTTTTCTCTTTCTCTCTCTTATTTATTTTCTTTGCTTGTTTGTCTTGTTTCTTAAATTCCACATATATGAGTGAAATCATATATTTGTCTTTCTCTGACTGACTTATCTCATTTAGCATAATACTCTCTAACTCCATCCATGTCATTGTAAATGGTAAGATTTCATTCTTTTTTTCTGTCTAAATAATATTCCAGTGTGTGTGTGTGTGTGTGTGTGTGTATGTGTGTGTGTATCTCACATCTTATTTATCCATTCGTCAATTGATGGACACTTGGACAGAAAATTTATTTGAAGAAATAATAGCTGAAAACTTTCCAATCTGGGGAAGAAAACAGATAACCATATCCAGGAGGCACAGAGAACTCCCAAGAAAAAAACAACAGCAGACCCACACTAAGACATGTTGTAATTAAACTTGCAAAATATGGTGATAAAGAAAAAATTTCAAGATCTCTTTAAAAGGAATAGGCATCCTTCTTCACTCTTAGCTGCTACCTGAAAAAAAGATGTGATCATTGGAATTTTAGCAGTCTTTCGAGGATGGAAGTCAAACTTTGGAAATAATAAGCAGATGATCTGGAGGGAGCCTGGTTTCTGAGGACTTAGTGAAACTTTCATGCCAGCCTTGGACATGCCATGTCCAGACTTTTTCATCTTAGATGACAACAAACTTCTGTAGTTGCAGTAGCCAGTTGTTATTTTGGCTTTCTAAAAGGAAATCATTCAGCCAGGAATGATGCTTTATTTCCACCTTTAGACCTTTTCTCTTTGACCTAAGGATCATACATTTTAAAACAAATGCAATTACAGAGACCTCCACTCAAGTCTGGAAGGTTCCCTGCAACCTGAAGTGTGAGTCAGTGGGGGGAAAAATAGATGGCAGAAGAGAGAGACCCACATTATGACAGGTTGACATCTAACTATTGCTGTCAATGTCATCCTGCTTTGCTTAGGGTGCAATCCTAATCCTTCACCAGAACCACAAAGCTCTACATGATCAGCTTCCTGCCTTTCTCCAATATCCTCTCCAGCCACATTGGCTCCCTTGCATACATACTCTCTCTCTTTCTCTCTTTCATGCATAATGCTTCAAACCAGGTCCCACCTCAGGGCCTTTGCACTAGGGATCCCATAGCTTGGAATGCTCTTCCCTCAGATCTTCCATGACCGGCTCCTCCTTGTCATTCAGCCTTCCTTGATGTATAAAATAGCCCTACAGGATGTATCCTAACTTATGTATTTATTTATTTATTGTCTGTCTACCCTCATACCAACTGAACAGATGTTTGACAAGTCAACTTTGTTTACTTGATTCACTACCGTGTCCCAGAACCTCACATAATGCACATGCCTCATTGTTGAGTACTTGTTGATTGACTGAGCAATACTGAACATGAGGGGCCTTCTCCCTAGAGCAGCTGCTGCTCTGCTTTTGCTCATCCCTACTTGGCTTTCTGTTTTAACACATCCTTTTCTACATCTCAAAAAAAGTATTTTGTGCCAAATGGAGCAAGTTCTTTTAGGACCAATTTGCATAAACCAATCATTCTGCAAAACCTGTATCTAGACACTAACTATATAGTACTTTGGACTGTCATAAACTATATAAATGTCAGTAATAATCCATTTATAAGATTCTTTCCTGAAACTAGTTTTTAAGGAGTGGGGGATAGATATAATGTGAAAGCCTTGGTTATCTAAGGGAAGTAGCACCACCAAGGGGAGAAAATACTCAGAAAGAGGAGACTGAGGTGCATAAAGTCTCACTTAGAACCTGTGGCTTCACACAGTCTACTAGTTGAGATAAGGTCCAGCAGTATGTGACAGAGACCCCAAATACCAGTGGCCTAACTAAATCTGAATTGGTATGATAGTTCTGCTCTGCAAAGTCATCCAGGACCCAACCTCCTCCTACTTTGTTGTTCTGCCATCCCTAGCACATTGCCCCTACCGGTAGGGTCCATGATCAGTCACCACCAATTCAGCACTTGGGAAGAGGAAGCAGGTGGACCAGAGGGCACTCCCTGCAAAATGCTCACACTATCTCCGCTTACATCCCATTGGCCAGAACCTGGTCACATGGCCACCCCCAGCTGCAAAGGAGGCTGGGAAATGAATCTCTTTTTTGAGCAGCTGTAGAGACAGACACAAATCAGGGGTTCTACTAAAATAGAGGGAGAAAGGAAGACTAAGGGATTACTGGCAGCTCAGCTCCACACAGTATGTCTTGGTTGGAAGGATTTTTATGAACAGCCCACATAAGCAGGCTTTAAAAATGGTACATAAAATAAACCCATTCACATTTTTCTACCAGTCCATGCTTTCCTGGGAAATCCAAGTGTGGCAAAATAAAGAAAAGCTAACTGCTTTTCCACTCCCACAGCTCCTTACTCTTCACATTGACCAAGCAATGGAGCAGCACATTGTCAGTCTTTCCCCAGGTAGTTCTGCATACAGATGACCAGGAATGGGGTCCGAGTGTCCATTCATCCACAAACCCTAAAGTTACAGGTGAATGGAGAAGCAAGAACTAACAATCTAATGTTTTATTTTGAATACAATATGAAAGTCTAAAAAAAATGTAAATACCAATCACTTCTGTGTTTTAAATGGTTAAATAAGATTTATGCCTTCCCCATTTTCTTTTGATCCCAGAGCAGCAGTACCACATGGCTGGTCTGGCCCCTTCCCCATTCTAGGCTAGAATGTTATTCAGATTTCTTTCAGAAACACTCATACTTTCTTCTTCTCTGTTTTTAGAGCCTAGCAAGGATAAGAGCTGCTTTGGGGTTGCCACAGGTCCGTGTGGCTCCAGCCTGAGAACAAAAAGTCAGCTCAGTGAGGATGTGAAGGTTGAGGGTGGCCCAGGAACAAACACTGCCATCACGCTAAATGATCCTTCTACCTTCCTCGTCAGCCGGGACAATGCTAGTGCCTGTGAGCAACCGCACTGGATCCAGTCATGCCTCACACATTTTTAATAAATGCTGCAAATCTCTTCCAAAGCTTAATTCAGGTCAAAATGTGTGTGTTCCCATCTTTCATAAGGGGACCAGACTGGGGCTCAGTTTCCTGGCCAAAAGTGTGTTTTGCTTTTGACTTGGTACTCGACTCCCTTAATCTACTGCAAGACACATTATACCTTTGTAGAACTCAGGGTGAAGGAGGGGATCACTTGAGGCACCACAACAGCCACTGAAAACTGAAGAGCTTCTGCTGGGACTCACTAGACCCAACAAGCAGATGGTTAAGCAGCTGTCAAAATCAGCGTCAACTGGAACGCAATGATCTCTTTTTTCTTCTCATCCTCACATTCATTAGGCAGCTATTCTGTGCCAAGCACTATGCCAAGCACCTCTAAGATTGCACAGGACAGACAGACCCAGTCCTGCCCTCAAGAAGCTTAATAATGGGATTTCAAAGTCAAACTCTACCTACACCCACTCTCATTCAATTCAAATTTGACTGAATTAAGACTAACCCCTTTTTCCTTGGTTACAACCCAGACCCACAGGCCTTGGAAACTGGCTGCTGTTTTCTGACCCCCAAAATGGTCATCCTCCAACAGCCCACTGGAAAGAAGCAATATAGAAAACTCCATGCATCTGACTCCCACACTCTGTGCTCTTAACAACTGACCCCTAGTGCCTCCTAGGGGCTGTGGATATAGTAATGGAAGCAGAGGCAGAGAACATCATTTAACAAATATCTGGAGGCTATGGGACAGAAATGTGGGTGTGGAGGGTGGAGGGACACCACTGAGTGGAACTGGGGGTAGGGGCTTGTGGTTTAGGCCACCAAGATATACTGTGTGCTAGACCAATAGTGGGAAAGGGGTCAGTCTACTGCTATCACTGCAAGCCTATTTTATCTGAACTACCACTTACAAAACTGTATTCTATTATACAGTTTTATTCTATTATACGGGAGGAAAGCCATGTTTGTGTGCATTGTATGGTAGGCCAGGGGAGAAGCTGCTTTGAGTTTCTACACTTCTACTTTCCTTCCTTATAAGGTGATGTTTCATTTTGAAGTAGGGTGACCAACTCAGCCTGGTTTCCTGTTGGTTCTGCTTTTAGGACTAAAAGTCTTGCATCCTGGGAAACCTCTCAGTTCTGGGCTATTTGGAAGTGTACTAGAAAGATGAGGATATGACTTCTTCTAGAATTGGTTACTGAGAGCATTCTCTTGGTAATTTTGAGAAACTGTAGAAGCGACAGGTTGTGCCCTTTTCAGCTCAGAGGGTGAATGATAAGGGCATTCTCATACTGCCTATATCTAAAAGTGGAGAGCAATTTGGAACATGCGTCACAAAGCTCTTCAAAACAGTCAATTCAACAGTTGCACTTCTAGGAATTTATGCTAAGAAAATCATCAGAGAGTTATATAAACATTTACACGAGTTTTAATCACAGGTATTTAATACCAGTGTTGCTAATCAGGGTGAGAATTATAAATAGGCTAAATATCCATAGTGGTTTGTAATTAAATAAAACATGCCCATGAAGAGGAGCTATATAGCAGAGTGGCTGAGAACCCAGGTCCTAAAGCCAGACTGCTTGGGCTCCCTCCTGGTCCTGCCACTTACCAGCTATGCAATTGAGCACCACAGACAGACTGGCCCAGGAAGCCTCTTTGTTCCCATGGGCCTAAGACTCCCATCATTCACCCTGAGACACTTTTCCTCCCAGACAGTTCCAGCATGGACCAGGGAGGAGATCTAGAAGCACCAGCCAACCAAGCACAAAAGTATTACCCAAATGCTCAGAAAATATAACCATCACCAGGAACACACCTTCTGCTAATATAGGCCAGTGCCCAAAGAGGTGACTGCCCAGTAAAATGTAAGATTTAAATAGGAACCAGAGTCATGTAATAGACAAAATATCCAGGATACAAAAGAATTATTACTCATCATATCAAGAGCTAGAAACATCTCAGCACTAGAGAGAAAATACAATGAACTGATGCCAACCTCAAGATGAATCAGATGTTGGAATTATCTGACAAGAATATTAAAGAAGCCTTCATAAAAATACTTCAGCAACTAATTAAAGAAACTTAAAGATCTCAGGGGAAAAAACTATTTAAAAATAACCAATGGAAATTATGGTATAGAAAAATACAATAAGAGATATGAAAAGCCTGCTGGGTGCCCTCAAGAGTAGAGTGGAAGGGTGCCTGGGTGGCTCAGATAGTTAAGCATCTGCCTTCAGCTCAGGTCATGATCTCCAGGTCCTGGGATTAAGCCCCATGTCAGGCTCCCAGCTCAGCAGGAAGTCTGCTTCTCCTCTCCCTTTGCCTGTCCTCCTACTTGTACTATCTCTATCTCTGTCTCTCAGATGAATGAATAAAATCTTAAAAAAAAAGAAAGAGTAGAGTGGAGAGGACAACAGATAGAATCAGTGAACTTGAGGATCGATCAAAGGAATTGATCCAATCTGAACAACAGAGAGAAAACACTGAAGAAAAAATATATAAAAGAGCCTCAGGGAGATGTGGAGCAATAATAAAATATCCAACATTTGTCACTGGACCCCCCAGAAGGAAAAGGGAAAATGAACAGGGGAAAGAATGTTCAAAGGATTAATAGCTAAAAACTTCCCAAATTTGATGAAAGACATTAACCTACAGATTCAAGAAGCTGAGACATCTCAAAATAGTATAAAACTAAAGAAATCCATGCCAAGACATAATTACTTGCTGAAAAGTAAAGACAAATTTAAAAATCTTGAAAGCAGCTAGAAAGAAATGACACATTGCTTATAGGAGAGCACTAGTTTAAATTTTGCACTGGAAACCATGGCAGCAAGAAGGGAGTGCCACAAGATTTTCCAAGTGCTGAAAGGGAAGAGCTATCAATCATGAATCTCATATCTGGCAAAACAAACCTTCAGTAAGTTTAGTAAGAAAGAGGAAATAAAGACAATCTCAGACAAAGGAAAAGTAAGAGAATCTGTCGCTAGCATACCTACACTTTAAGATCGAAGGAAGTTCGATAACAAACAAAATGATAAAAGAAGGAATCTTGGAGAATCAGCAGAGGAGAAAGAACAATGGAGACCACAGAAATATGGCTATACACAATAGACTATTCTCCTTATGAGTTATAAATCATATTTGATGATTGAAACAAAAATAACATTTGATGCTCAAGACAATGGTATTTAAAAGTGTGGAAGGTAAAGGAGTCTAAAAGGGAGTAAGATTTCTTCACTTCACGTGAAGTAGGTAAATGTTGGTACAGCAGTCTGTCATAATAACCACAGTGACCACTATGAAAACAATACAAAGAAAAACTCAAACAATACAAAGAAATAAACTCAAAAATACAATAAAACTAAATCAACATGGAATCTGTAAAAAGTTCAAGTGATCACATGAAAGAAAGAAAGAAAAGAAAAACAGAGGAACAGAAGTACCAGAGGAAAAAAAAACAAAACAAAACAAAACAGAAAACAAATAATAAAATGGCAGACTGAAGTGTTAACATGTCAATGATTAGTTTAAATGTAAATAGTCCAAATGCACCAATCAAGTGGATAAAAAGTCATTACCTAACTATATACAGCTGATAAGAAACTCACTTTAAATTCAGCATAGGAAGGGCGCCTGGGTGGCTCAATGGGTTAAAGCCACTGCCTTCGGCTCGGGTCATGATCCCAGGGTCGTGGGATCGAGCCCCGCATCAGGCTCTCTGCTCAGCGGGGAGCCTGCTTCCCCCTCTCTCTCTGCCTGCCTCTGCCTACTTGTGATCTCTGTCTATCAAATAAATAAATAAAAATCTTAAAAAATAATAAAATAAAATAAATTCAGCATAGGAGGAAACAAAGTTGAGAGCATGGAAGGGACTTGCTTTGAGCCACACAGCCAGTTGGTGGCAGAGCAAAAACTAGGATCTAGGCCTCCGTTGCCCCATTCTCCTACCCCAGCCCAGAGCCCCTGCTCAGTTCACCTTTTTGTCCTCCTTGTCTGTATCTTTTTTTTCTTTTTTTTGAGAGAGAGAGAGAGAGAGAGAGTGGGTGCACACAAGCAGGAGCCAAGGAGGGGCAGAGGGAGAGGAAGAGAGAGAATCTCAAGTACTGGGCATGGAGCCTGACTCAGGGCTCTATCCCTCTGCCCTGAGATCATGACTTGAACCAAGATCAAGAGTCCAACACTTAACTGAGCCACCCAGGTGCCCCCACCTTGTCTGTATTCTTGAGGCACACTTCCCTGGCATATAGCAGGGTGGGGCATGGGAGGTGGTCCTTTACCTTTAATGAGAATTGAAGTAGAGGAATGTCACACACAAGTGACATGGCTGTAGCTCCCTGGGATCCTTGTGGAGTAGTCCTACCTAGTGGTAATTTTCTCACAGGTATCAAACTGCTGTTTTGGATCCACACCCTCCTTGAGCCCCTAACTCTGCCCCTGTAATCCCTTAGATCACTTCAAGGGTGACAGTTCTCAGGCTTCATATTGAAGCAGTTGACCGGATGAGGTTCTAAAATTGCACCTCATTGCGTGATGTTGACATGGTGTCACAACCACCTCTCACACAGTCTCTAGGTTGCGGGGAAGATGTGGATAGCTGATTTCCCAGACTTTCCCTGCCTGTGTGCTGCGGGTGGAGTCTTGCCAATGAGAGGAACTGGAGGTGAAGGAGCTATTCTCAGGAGGAATTTGTAGGCAGCCAGCTGGTGTGAGGTTCACAGAAGTGTCCAGGTGAATATCACATGCCTAAAAGTGCAGGCAGTGGACCTAGTAGGTGGCAGCTTAAGATGCTGCAGGCTAAGAAGGTTGGAAGGAACTTTCTGGAGTTTCTTGAGACTCTTAGCAGCTTTCAGGTGAGCTCCTAAGAAACTCTGGTTGCAGAGCTGCATTTGGAGACCTTTGAGAGTGGCTTCTCTGTCTGCTCTTCTAGCTCTTCCAGTGATTGTAAAAACCTCAATTCTGTATTAAAACTCTCTGTTTTGCATCTCTGATTTCTGCTGTCCTAACTGTGGACTTAGTGGTTTCATTCACTAATGTTGCTATATTTCTTCCTTCTGGGCTCAAGGAAGTATTGCATGGCCGTGCAGTTTGTGTTGCCCATTCAAATGTGAGGGAAAGTGATATGAACCTTTCGAGAAGAAGCTCTAAGAAGCACTGCACCATTCACCATGTTCCCTTCCCTGTGAGTGCCCTGACAGAGTTTATGTCATCCACACCTCTACCACTGACCCTCCCCAGACATGTAGCACAAGTGAGAAGTAAATGTGATAGGTCACTGAGGTGTGTGTGACCGCAACATAACCTTGCCTCTCCTGACTGATACGGAAACAATAAATATATAGATTGGCCAAGGCCATAGTGCAGTCATTTCACTTCACTGTATGGTTATTATATTGTTTGGAGATGGCATATCATTTTAAATTACAGCTTGATTGAAAGAACTGAAAGGGATCTCTATAGCTAACAAAAACAACAACAAAAAGCAAAAACAAAACAAAACCAGCAACTGTCTACATTTGAAAGACTGGAAGTCTCAGATTTGTGAACCTTTTTCCTTCATTCATTCCGAAAGTATTTCTTATGCAACGGTTGTGAGTCAAGTACAAGGATAGATGCAAGGAATAGAAAGATGAGTAAGCTATAGCTCTTGTCCTTAAAGGCCTTGTCATCCAGCTCCGCAGATGGTGTACAACCAAGTCAAAGACAATGTGATTAACATGGAAGGAATAATATTCATTCATTTCTCCAGCACCTATTATACACCAATCTATGTGAACCTTTTTATGTATTTTATCTCATTTAATCCTCACTATGGCCCCATTAATTGGGGTTATGATCTCAGTATTAGACTTGAAGAAATCAAGGCTGAGAGAGGGTAAGCAAGTTATCTAAAATTATCCAGTTAGTAAGTGTCAGAATTCAAGCACAGATTGGCATACCTCCAAAGCCTAATTTTCAACACTCACAGCATGGCAAATGTTAGAACAGAGACGTGGCCTTGGTACCAAAGGATCCAAAGAAGCCAAAGTGGCCATGCTACCAAAGGAGCCAAGACTGGGTCTACTGCTGTTCTCCTGTGTTTTGGGGAATGTCAGATCAATACACTTGCCTCAAACTAGCTACAAATAGCCTTGGTACAAAAGAAAAGGTTTTGTCTTTAGGATTCTCAGAGGTTCCCAACCTTTCAAAGTCGGGTACCAGGATACCAGTTCCTCCCACATGGCCAAGTGTGTCTAGCAGGAAGGACAGATATGGAGAGTGGTCCATCTTTCTGAGCAAGTCCAAAGAGCATCTTGTCTATATTATGCCTACGAGTGCCCTGAGGCTGTCAGGGCAGAGTTATCCTCATTTTCGGACAAGGAGAGCTTGCCTAAGATCAGTTAAATGACCTGCCCCTGGACCTCTGCCCCATTCTTAAACCAAGAACTGCTCAAAATAGAGTTTCCATCATGGTTTATACAAAACACAGAGCATCCTTTGCTGGTCCTCTTGGATCCTTCAGGCATTATCTGTTGGTGTTTAGCTAAAGAATCAGAAATGGGTATCACTTTCCCCAGAGAGAGGGCCACAAGACTAATGGCTTTCCATTTTGAAGTCCTTAAGATAAATTAGTGAGTTGTAATGCCCACATGTTACATGGTCCCGATGAAGGATGGCAGCCTCCAAGACTCATTTAAGGCCAAAAGGTGGAAGGAAGCTTGTGTTCTAGAAAAACCTGCTTAGAACTATCTTGTAATCAACTTTCAGGGTCCTTTGTAATGAAAAGATAGCCTTTCAGTTATTTGGGATATGATTGTTGCAGCATGATTCCAATGTCAGTAGACCTGCTTAGCAATGCTATCATATTGGCTTTTATTTTCTGTTTGTTAAGAAGCTGAAGAGGAGGACAGTTGTCCTTTACTGACCCCAGGGATTTCTCCAGAGACAGTTTGGCAGCCCCTTTTAATTCAAAGGTTGTCAATTGATTTTAAAACAAAACAAATTACATTCAGTAATTCCCCAATCTTAAATCCCAAGAGTAGCCTCCATTTATTTTTCTTGTTCTGGTTTTATGATTTTTCTATTTTTACTATGTCCTGTGAAAATAAAATATGCTGGAGTTTAACAGGACATAAGTTTCCAGTATATAGTATTGGTGTGAAGTTATACTTTATGGTTCTTTGTATTTTCTCTTGATTTTCCAAATATCTCATACAGCACCATATGGGCTGCATTTATCACCTATTCTATCTGTTGTCTCTGACTGACTTTTTAATTCATAATCAGCAAGTCTGCAAAAAGAAAAAAGGAATTGTCAATTTATAGAAGTTGTTTTATCCAAGTCTGCTTTAATTTAGTTATGTATCATCCTTCCCAGCATTCTCAGATATTCTCATCTGGGAATTATAAGTAAGGATTAAGTGGAATATAATTTTACATTTGTGAGTATATACCATTTGCTAGGTAATGTAGCAATAAAGATGCTTTCAGCTGCAATAATAGAAAACTTGACACTGCACAGCATAAAATAAAGAACCTTTACTATCTTGAATCATAGAAGTCCTAAAGTAGGATAAGTCCAAGTTGGCCAATTCAGGGACTCAGTGACATCAAAGCCATCCTCTCTCTTTGCCATCCTCCAATTCTTGCAGTCATGACTAACTTGGTCTCAAGAAGACAAAAGAAGAAGAGATTGTCTCTTCCTTGGAAGCTATTCCTATGAATAAGGAAACCACTCCAACAATATCCCAAGCAGATATCCCCTCATATCACATTAGCCAGAGTGGGACTAGCCAGTTAGCTTGGGGATGGTCCTGGCCTCCTAAAGGCAAGAGATTAGCAGCTAAACCAGAAGGAAGAGGAATAGATGTGAAGGAACCATCAGGAAGGACTGCTATACAACCTATTTCACTTTGTCCCCACAGTAATCCTATGAGGTACCTATCATCATACCTAGTTCAGAGATGGGAAACTGAAGTCTAGGAATTTTAAATTCTTTACCTATCAGGTAATCTATGTGTATACATAGAATATAATGGACCCGGCATGCAAGAATGGTTCTCCCAGTGAATTCAAACTCAATTGGAATCATTTCACATTCCAACTTAGGGGTGACAATGATTTTCTGTTTTTGATAATTAAGATAAAGTTAGGTTCTCAACAAGTAGAAAGTTCACAGGAGAAGACCCACAGAACTTTATTTTTCATATCCTACCTACAGTGTTCAAACAAATGGTTTTGGGCATCCACCGTGTGTAACCTTAGGGGCTGCTAGATCTGTCAAGATGAGTAAGATGTCACCTCCACGAGCAGGACTCACAGCCTAATAGAAAGGAGAAAGGTATACAAATAAGAATACCACATGATAGAAGACAATAAGTGCCAAGAGAGAGGTACCCAAAAGCATTTAGGGGAGTGTTCAAAAAAAAGAAAGGCAAGAAGAAAGAAATGTCGACCATCAGAGGTTGTCATGAAAAGGTTGGGCAGTTGGGCTCTGGCAAGGTGCCTTGAAGATAACATTTCAACAAGCAAGGATGGGTGAAAGGGAAGTGGATCACAGGATGGGATCCCTGTGCTAGAGCAGTGAACTACAAACTATGTGGACAAAGCATCAGGAAGTTAAATTTGATTGGAGGATAGGAAACAAATTACCTTGTAAAGCAAGACTTGATCTTGAAGAGTTTATTTATCATTTATAGAATTGAGAAAAAAATGAAAATGAAGGTTTTTGATCAGGTATGGCATGATCAAAATTGCCTTTTATAAAGACTAATCTGTCAATAGTATATGTAGGAGGATTTTTTGGTATCTGTCGGGATGCCTATCATACAAGCAACAGAAAACCAACCTCAATATGCCCTGTCAACAAGGAAATTAGTTATCTCATTTATAAGATGCCTGGGAAGTTGGGGGCACCTGGGTGGCTCACTGGGTTAAAGCCTCTGCCTTTGGCTCAGATCATAATCCCAGGGTCCTGGGATCAAGCCCCACATCAGGCTCTCTGCTCAGCGGGGAGCCTGCTTCCCCCTCTCTCTCTGCCTGCCTCTGCCTACTTGTGATCTTTCTCTCTGTCAAATAAATAAAATCTTTAAAAAAAAAAAAAAAGATGCCTGGGAAGTTGGGTTGCTCCAGGGTTGGTAATTTCAGCAACCTTCCAGCCTGCTGATCTCCCATTCTCAGGACATCAATACCGTACCCAGTGTAGCTTGCTCTCTTTGAGAAAGGAGCTGCTGTGGTCCGCAACAATATACAATAACATCCAGGGGAAAAAGAGACAATCTCTTCTTGCTATTCCTTTCAGGAAAGAGGGAACCACTCTCCAGAGTCTTTCTCTTACATCTCTTGATAAGGAAAGAAGGACCACCATGACTGGCCTTACCTGATTGTTAAATATCCCCGAGAAAGGAAGAAGGATAAATTCCCAACAAAATTAGGAATCTATAAATATGGAAGAAGGGAGAGATGGGTGCTGCAGAAACAATAAATAGGGGCTCATACATGTTCCATAAAGGAGGAATCTGAAGTGAAAGGCCAGCTGGAAGGCTATGGCCCTGTTTTAACTAGAAACAATAACTGCTTGAACTGAAAATCCTGTTGTTCTTGCATGACATATGATCCCTGGATTTATCATATTCTCTGTTTGATCATCTTATAACCTCCCGAGGCTAACACATTCCATTATTTAACAGCCATTGGTGTTGAGCCAAAACCCCTGGCTCTTTTTCACAGGAATGGTTTCTAAGCCAAGAATTCCCCATATTATATTTATGCAACTGAGGCTTTTTTTTTTTTACCTTAAATGATCTTTACTTCTGTCTCCATAAAATGTAGTATTGTTGGTTTCAGTACAATGTTCCAGCCTGATCTTTCAACAACCATTGATTAACTCTCCATTGTGTATAGATATTGTGGTAGGCACTAGGGATAGACATATAACTAAGGAGCTTACAGCCTAGGGGGGAAGTGGACACAGGGAGAAGTAATTACAACCATGACAATACTGTGATATGAAGCAGGGTTACACCAAGTGTGGACTCCAGACCCTCTACCTCAGAATCCTATGGGCACTGCTTTCCCCAGTGTCCTAGGAGTGGAATCTAGACAGCAGCCTTTAAAACAGCATTCTGGTTGATTCTCCGCACATTATACTGGATACCTACTACAAGATTTCATGAACAGGGAGGCACAAAGGGAGGATGTGAATTTCTGAGACTCTTTGAATAACAACTCTGTCCTCCAATTGTGACTTATCTTTCCTGGCTTCTGTCATTTGCAAAAAGAATAAACAAACTTTCGCACCTTCTCAAGTCCCTGAGGAGAGTGTTGACTAGGATGGACCTGCAGTGAGCCCCTGTGGGATGTTGCAGAGCCATAAATCAACTCTCCCCAGTAGATTGGTCCAGGCAGCAATGAATCCACCTAGCTATACTGTTACTCAGACTACGGTTTAACACTTACTGCAAAAGGAGCCATGGGAAACAGTGTCAGATATCTGAAGCCAAGATTGATGTCACACATGATATTCCACTGCTCTTTTGCCTCAGACACTCTGCTTTTGATTCTTTGAAAAAGAGCCTTCTGTTGGATTTTCCCTGGCCCTCCTTAAAACTTCTTGGTTCAGTAGAGACTCTGACTAATACCAGAAAACTAATTTTGTGGCCTCCACATTGGAGATTGGGCCGGGAAGATGAAAAGTCAGTATTTGGGCTAATAAAAAAATCTACTGTTTGAACTGAAATAACAATATTGCTACTATCCTGGTCCATCTGCCATCTGTCACCTGGACAACCTCATCAGCTCCTAACAGGTCTCTCTGGGTCCACTTTCACCCCTGCAGTCAATTCTCCATCAGCAGTCAGAAAGGGCTTGGTATAAAGCCCTCCAATAACTTTCCATTTTAGGTTCAGTGGTCCAGATCACTCTCTGACCCATTTTTGGCCACTCTCCCCCTCCATTGCTATTCTCAAGCCATAGTGACCTCTTTGATCTCAGGGCCTTTATACTCTCTACTGCCCCACACAGAACGTGCTCCCCCAGATCTTGTAATGTCTGCCTCTTCCTCATTGCTAACGGCTCAGCTTTCACCTCGCTGGCCCTCCCAGATCCCCTAGCTCCTATAGCACCTGGCATATAGGAAACTTGCACTATGCATGCTGAATAAATGAATGAAGGAATTACTATATGAGCACTGGTATGTTCGGAGACATGTGGCAACCCTTTCTAGAGTTCGTTAATAAGATGACCTCCTGATGATATATAGGTAGAGGGGCCATAATCTTCCCTGTTCAAACCCAGTTTTTCAAGAATGAAAGGAAGCTATCTTTAGGCCAGGCCACAGCAGTAAACCAGGAGTGTCCTAAGCAAATGGAGATATATGTCCACACTAAATTATAGATAATTATGAGTACAGTGCCTTTTTCCCTCCTAGATGATAAACCATATGAAGGCCAGGGGTTAGCACAGTGTGTAGCACATGACAGGTACACAAGAAATATGTTGAATGAATTGAATGAATGAATGAATAAACAGTGTGTTGTATTTGCCATGCTGACTTAATGGGAAAACTAGCTTTAGCCACCAAGGCCACAGAGCTGGCATAGGACCACTGCATTGAATTGTTGGTCCAGTGAAGGGCCACAGTGGTTTGCTTCCATTTCAGATTCAAGGGGACTATCTACAGTTTTCCTGTATTTGCTGGCAGCCTCAGAAATCTATCAAACCCCACAGAAGGCCTTCACAGAAGCAGATTATTTCCCATGTGGCTAGAATTTTCCAGTTTACAAAGTCCCCACAAATATTTTCATAGCCATCCTATGCTAGGAATGTGGTGTTTTCACCCCTGTGCTACAGATGAGGAAACCTAGAGTCAAAGGAATCTTGTTCACTTGGTCGGAGGTTTCAGGAGGCACTGTCAGCACCCTCTCACCTTCCCTTCATCCTAGCCAGGCTCTCCCACACACGGCCAGGCTTTCTACTGCAAGCACCTCCAGGACCCTGCCTGAGGGCTACCCCAGGCAGCCCTCAGCCAACAGGACAAGAGTCAGTGCAGGAATACTCCAGCTTCCAACTGGGCACAACTCCAAAGTGTGCTCTGTACTGCCTCCCAGAGGCCACAGGTAGATTGACCCCCAGTTCTCCCACTGTTAACTGCTAATCAAAACACTCTGTATTGATTTTGAAGAATGAAAACAAAAAAGAAAAGAGCAAGTGTTGGCAAGGATACAGAGAAAGTGGAAGGCCTGTGCATGGCTGGTGGGAATGTAAAATGCGGCAGCCACTGTGGAAAGCAGTAAGGTGACTCCTCAGTAGATCAAGCAAATCATTACCAGGTGATGTGGCAGTCCCCCTTCTGGGTATGTACCCAAAAGTGAAAGTAGACTCAAAGTAGACTCAAAATATCTGTACACCCATATTCATAGCAGCATTATTCCAGCTAAGACATTGAAGCAATCCAAATGTCATGTGCTGGACAAATGGATGAATAAAATGTGGCATATATGTACAACGGAGTATTATGCAGACTTAAAAAGGAAGGAAATTCTGACTCATGCTACAACTTGGATGAGCACCGTGGATATTACATCGAGTGAAATAAATCGAATGCAAAAGGACAAATACTGTATAATTCCACTTACATGAGGAACCTAGAGTAGTCAAAACCACAGAGACAGAGAGTAGAAGAACAGGGCTGGGGTGGGAAGGGGGGTAATTATTGTTTAATACGTATAGAGCTTCATGTTAGGACATAGAATGAGTTGTGGAAATGAATAGCAGTGATGGTTGCACAACAATATGAATGCACTTACCACCACTGAACTGTATACTCAAAAAGGGTTAAAATGGCAAATTTCATGTTAGGTACATTTTACTACAATAAATTTTTTTTAAAGGAGGGAAAATGTACTTTGTATTGGCTGCACTCCCTAGTTCACTCACTTCCCACAGAATGTAGTGCACTCAAACCCCTGTCTCAGGGTCTGCTTTCCAGGGAAGCCAACTTACGACAGGGCTCATAAACTACAGAGCTAGGATATAAACCCCAATCTTCAAACCCAATCTTCAGTCATCAAACTCCATGCTCTTTAGCTGTCCCCTGTGCAGCATCAATAAAATAAACTTTATCGGCTGGAAGTCAGCACTTCAAGATGCTGCCTTGGCAGCCCTTATTCTTTGCAGCCTCCTTGACTAATTGTGAAATAAGTCTCTTAGATTGTGTCATAGAAAATAAAGACATAACATATTCATTCTATTACTAGAACCCTTTTCGCATCACCGTAGAACGTCTGACCCTTTGTCTGCAGTTGGCTACTGCAGACAACTGCAGACTTGAGTATTTTCCTGAAATACTCAAGAAAGAAAAGGATGTTTAAAAAGGTTCAAAGAGAATTTTATCTAAGCTGTATATGGATTTTGATTTCCAACTTATGAAATTTCCAATTTATTAAATGAAATTTATGAAAATTTCTTTTCTTAAATTTATTTCAGAAGTATTTAAATTCCAAGCATTGCAATTCTATCTCCCAGTTCCCTTCCGAGAAACATAGTTTCTGTTTGTTTCTCCCCGCAGGTGAGACAATCCCTGGGTGCCCATGTCTATCTACCCTTATGCCTTCTGATGAACACCAATAAAATCCTGGAGAGAAAGTATCACTCATTCAGTCTCATGGGTTCTGACCGAGAACAGCAATGTGCAAGCACATCTTCTCTATGATCTTTGGAATCCTCTATGGTACCACAGATCGCCAATTTTGAGATTTTTAAATCTGTGGTCTTCAAATCATGAGCACCAACCCATGAGTAAGTCATCACATCCTTTCCTTTGGTGAAATGGAAAAAAAACTGAATGGGAAGTACCAGGGCATAGAGTGCCGTATTGTTTGATGAAACTTGCCTCATTTACGTGCGAACTTGCCTCATTTACATGCGTGTGTTGTAACTGGATTGTTATAGAAAATGTATTTCTTATTGTAGGTCTTTGGGAGGAAGAGGAACTGAAAGCCACTGTTGAAAAGTAACCCTTTCGGGGCACCTGGGTGGCTCAGTGGGTTAATGCCTCTGCCTTTGGCTCAGGTCATGATCTCAGGGTCCTGGGATGGAGCCCCACATCAGGCTCTCTGCTCAGCGGGGAGCCTGCTTCCTCCTCTCTCTCTGCCTGCCTCTCTGCCTACTTGTGATCTCTGTCAAATAAATAAATAAAATCTTAAAAAAAAAAAAAGTAACCCTTTAGCTTCATTAAGAGACCTTTCTGCATCTTTTTAAAAATTATGTTCAATTTACTCATGTTAAAGATGATTATCTTGACAACAAAAAGAGTGATCTTTCTACATCATTTACTCTGAGTATCAAGTATTTCCACCTGTCTCCAGATCCCTTCACTTTCTCCCCAGCTTGTTGGCCCTACATCACCATCCCCCTTCCAAAGAAATGACAGCGTAACTGTGCTCCAACTGCCCTCCCTGGCCTCCCTAGATCGTGTCCCCCTCCAAAACAATGAGTCATTGACTCAAAAAACAGCCTATTATTTCAGCCATGCATATAAACAAACACCATTACCACTGCCCAGCTCACTGGTTTAGTGTTTTCATCTTTCACTCATTTGTTTGGCAAGACGTTGATATAGCCACCCGCCCTTGCCACTGAGTAAATAAACTGAGAGGTCGGACAAATTATGCATGCCATCAACCATAATATTTTAAATGAGACATCGTATAGAGATGAGTCTCCTCACCTTTCAGGAAACTTACAAGGTCATTCCCATATAAATGTTAAATAAACCCAAGCACTTAGAGAGCCATAACCTAGAGAATTGGGACAGATTTTGAGGTCAACCACTTGCAACGCTATTTCTTTGAAAGACAAGCTTTTAAAAACCACTCTTCCTTCAAGAGGTCATATGG
>RCUC01148868.1:0-29050 GCA_003697995.1 Taxidea taxus jeffersonii | reverse complement strand
TAATGTCTTGATGACTCCTTGAATAAAGTAGGATTTCTGGATTGTAATACCCAGTTTTGGCTCTCTAATGTCTTAATGACTGCCTTTAATAAAGTAGGATTTCTGGATTGTAATACCCAGTTTACCACTTATTAAATGCCTTCCCTATATCAATTTCTGTGATAAACATAGAAAAAAATAAAGATAAAAACATATAAGCATTGCCTTCACAGCACTGGAAGTTTATGGATGAAAACTGTATTACAACTAGGCATTTAATAAAATTGGGGAAAGTGTCCACAGCCTAATACTAGATTGATAATCACTAAGTCTTTAGTTAATAATTATACCCAAATCTTCTTGTAGGCAAGTATAACCTCTTCCCAGATAAATTCTGAGGGTAATGACTTGAGAAAGAATGTCTTTAAATTGTTTCATTCTGTAGGTTTCATTGCAAGATGTAATAAGTGTTTTCAGATGCAGTAGTCATTTTATTTGAAATTCTTCAGGAATTCTCTATAGACATGTGAATTTGTGGATACTGAGGATACTGAAATTTTGACACCATATTGACTTAAAATTATTTCTTCTCAACTGTGCTAACAAAAGATAGTATTTCCTCACTCATTAAACACCTAACTTATATTGTTTGAATGGGTGTTTCCTCAAGGAAAAAATACTAATCTAACCATTTGCTTAAATAATAACAATGAATCCATTACAAAAGTTGACCTTCATATCTATCAACCTGTATTAGTCTAGGCAACAATGTCTAAAATCAAACTGGTTTACATAAACTAACCTCTATTTCTTTCTCATGTTGTGCAAGGCCTATTGTTTGTGGCTCTGCTATAAGTCTGATTTGACTGGAGGTCTGCCCCACTTGCCTTTTTTTTTTTTTTCCCCCAACCTAAGCTGAAGGAACAGTTTCTGTCTGGGACATTCTATTCTTGTGGCAGAAAGCAAACCAAAAGGAAGACCAAGTTCAACTAATCCAGTTAGATTAAAGCTTTTGTTCATTCATGGCTTGTCATATCTGTTCAAAAACCATTGACCAAAGTAAGTCACACAGACAAGGTCGATACCATCAGGGTAGAAAAAGAAGAATATATTTTCATAAAAATAAAATCTATGACAGAACTCTGTGGTAGAGAGAGTAGAAACTGTGTTCTTATTTAAAGATATACATTTAAAATATATCATGTAAGGGTCAGTAGTTGAGAACACGAGATGGGAGTCCAACAGATTCCACCTGATTCCTGGCTCTGACCCTTACTAGTCTGCAGTCTTTGGCTTTGGCCTCTTCATCTGTAAAATGGAAATAACAATCCATATTTCAGAATAATTATCAATATGTAATAAGACAAAATTTATGAAGAACCCAGCACCGTGTCTAGAACATAGCAGTCACCTTGTAAATGCCACCATTTACTTTAATTGAGATAAATTTCCTAAGTCACTTGGCGAGTAAGTGGGAAGAGCTGTAATAAAATAAACTGATGTTTCAGCCTCGTGTTCTTCCAGAATGCTTTTGTGTCTCCATGCCAAACGGCCCTTCTCAGATAATAGTTTACTGTTAAGTCTGAATCTGATCAGCACTAAATGGGGATTTCAAAAACATTATGCAAAAATAGTTCTAAGGAAGTATGAGAAATTTGTATTGAAGTATACTTTCCCCCTTATTTCATAAAGCATGGGTAAACAAGAATGTTCTGTTACAGTTACAGAGGTTTTTTTTTAAAGAACGTAATTATATACCCCCACAACATCATGAATCACTTGATAAATTGCTATATTATTTCTTTTTAAGTAAACTGGTTTTAAGATAAGTAAATCACTTGACAGCTTTTCTTCTCTTTCACTAACTGGCAAGCCTTTATTAGTATTCTAATCAACTCCCTGGAGACTTGCCTTAGCACATTAGATATTTTCCTTTTTGAATTTGAACATTGAATAAATTTGTCTTTTACCTTGACTTTCATTAAATAAATGTGATTTTATTGGAAAAAGGGTGTTTTTAAATAAGCTAGTTATGTTTCTTGTGAAAAATAATTTTATAATACAAATTATACAAATTGGTTACCTGGTGTTACATTATTAATTTTTTATATAACAGCAGATAAATACATTGATTTGCAGGCAAAGCCTAAACAAAGGTGTAATTAAAACAAACCCCAATAAATTGTTAGTAAAAAAAAAAAAAACAACTAGTATGAATAATGCTTACTAAAATTAAAGAGCTCTATTAGGTTATAAAATCATTTTGGAAATAGATACTTGCTGATTTAGGATGAATGTTTGAAATTCCAAAGGAATCAAGTAAAGAATAACATAACGCAGAACGTTTTCTTTTTCAGTTAAATGGAGTGAATTCACAAGGCTGCAACTAGTCAATATGGTGCCATTGTGTGAATTAGCTATAAACTTCCCTTCTGGGAGAGCCACTACAAGGCCCACGGCTTGGTGAACAGAGAAGTCACTGTATTTCTATCTCATTCTCTCCCTTAGGCACATGTTGCGGTGTGGGATACAAATTGTCCACATTGATGGGGTGCCCAAATGCTCAAAAGCATGTTATTGATGAGGCAAATCATTGTCTGGTCTTGAGCAAATCTTGATGATTTTCAAAGTCATTCCAAATTATAATCTTACAGTTTAAATTTAAAGTCATCACCAATGATGTTTATTCTAGGCATGACATTACTTAGCCAGTAAATAAACACAAATAAAGAGTGGAAATTGTTTTGTGTTTTGTTTTGCTTTGTTTTAATGCTTGTGGCCATAAGAACCCTATTTGGAACTCACTCATAAATTGTTTAGGTTTAATGGGTTTAATTTACATGTTTAGGGAAGTAATAGGTGATGATTTATATTTGTTAAGCACTTATTTTAGCCAAACACTGTTTGAGGCTTTTTACATGAATTAAAATTTTTCCTCAGAATAAGGTAGGCATTCCTATTGTTGCAATTTTCCAGATAAGCAGAGTAGGGAAATAAGGCACTTGAGTTGCTCAAGAGAACATGCCTAATAAAACAGAAGGATTCTATAAATATTTAAAGGACAATTTAAGAAGTTGACCTTGATTCATCTTCATGTGACTAGGAAGCTCTTTTAAGGGATGTAGCCCATTTGTTGTATCAAAGTTACCACAAATGCAATTGCTTATTATTAGTCCATCATCCATTCAGTCATTCATTTATTTCAAATATATTTATTAAGCACCTACTATGTGCCAGTCACTGTTCTGGACACTGAGGATAGAACTATGAATCTTTAAACCTCATATAGCTTAGTAGGAAAGGAATGTCATTACAATATTTTATGCTACTGCTCCTCCTCCCCCTCTTCTTCTCCCCTCCTCCTCCCCCTCCTCCTTTCTCCTCCTTCTCCTTCTCCTCCTCCTCCTTCTTCTCCTTCTTCTTCTTCTCCTTCTTCTCCTCCTCCTCCTGCTGCTTCTGCTGCTTTTGCTGCTTCTGCTTCTTTTCTTCTTTTTGGTACATTTAATGTTCTCTATGTAGTTATTTATATGCCTGGAAAGCATATTTCTTTAGATCATTTAACTTTCTATAAAATGCTGCAGGGTTAGAAAATGTGAAACGAATGTTATTTTCATACTGATGCGCTGGGCTTTTTATTCACTCACCTTGTATGATGTCTGATCCTGTGGAGTCTTTCAAATCTTGACTTGAAAGTTTACTTTGTATGCTATTGTGATTGGTAAAAATCAACACATGGTAACACTAAGCAAAATGGATATTGACATAAAGGACAAGTGTTTTAGAGGAACTATTTAAACTCCTGTGATGCCATGCAGTTTCCCATAGTTTTACCTTGAACGAATGCACAGGTTAGCGAGACAAAATAATGGAATTTTTGGTGGGCAGAATCCTGACAGCTTCAAACACTGAGAACTTGAATGTAAAATAGAAAGCGAACAACAATAGTAAGAGATATTCACTCAACATCTAAAACAGCATTCTTATTACAAACAGCTCATGAATTTTATATCATGAATGAGGATTAGAGTCATTAGCAACTAAACTGACTGGTATGTAAAGTTTACTAAAAGTTTTGTTTCTATTACCGTCTGTGAACCTGTCCTTAGTAAAATTGCAAATGGTAGAACATTAGAAGCAATGAAAAAAAAAAAAAAAGATTAAGGGTCATCAGTACGATTGTCCTGAGAAGTGGGAGAGGAAAAATCAACAATCAAAATCATGTCTACCTGGGAGACAGCTTGAAATCATTAGGTGTAGGCAAAGACAACCTTTCACAGCTCAGTAACTCCTGAAGGTGTTATCATCTGACATTCTTAGATGATAAGTTCAAATGAATCCATAGTGCACTCTGTCTACATATTCAAGAAAGTGAGTGTTGTAAACTTCTAATGTCAACACAGGTGTAATCAATGTTCTGTGACATTAATTTAACATTATTTAATATAGATCATAAAATAAAAGTTAGACTTTTTAAAAATGAACAACAGATCTGGGAGTTTTATATTTCATGCCCTGTTAATAATTTAACACATATTTCTTTTTTTTTTTCTAAGATTTTTATTTGAAAGAGAGAGAGCATGAGCCAGGAGAAGGGCAGGGGGAGAAAGAAACTCCCCAGAGGACTACCTTGTCCCCCCCCCCCTCCCCATTATGGAGCCCACTCTAGGCTCAATTCCATAATCCTGAGATCATGACTCAGGCCAAAACCAAGAGTTGGTTGTTCAGCCAACTGAGCCACCCAGGCACCCCAATAACATGAATTTCTAAAAGTGTGACTCTCTCTAGGAGCATCTGAGTGGCTCAGACAGTTAAGCGTCTCCCTTCAGTTCAGGTCCTGATCTCCAGGTTCTGGGATCCAGCCCCATATGGAACTCCCAGCTCAGTGAGCCCTTGCTTGTGCTCTCTCTGTATCTCAAATGAACAAATAAAAATTTTTTTAATTAAAAAAATAAAATATGACTCTGCCAAGTCTAACAATACCCTCAGACAGCAGCTGCTTTCATGTTAACATAAGTTCATTATACTTTGATAAATTGGTAATGTAATTCCTGATTGGAGAAGAGAAAATAATATCATTTAGATAGCAGACTAGAATCTGCTCATTCAAGCAACCAGACAATATTGGGTATCATATAGATCTGTTTGATATCCTAAGTGGATATCCAAAGTTTTTGAGATGAGACCACTGCATATCATCAAACCAATCAAAACCCAGTATCAAATATTAACATTCAGAAAAAAGAACTATCATATAAGGTAATTAGGATTTTTTATTAAAAGGATATTAGTTTATATCAGAGTTCAGTGAACATCTAAATATAAATGTGATTTAGAGATGTTTGGAATATAGACAAATGTCAAACCATTCTATGTTTCATTCCACAATTTATTTTCTCAGGGGGGAGAACTTATAATACTAGTATGTGAATTTAAAGCTTTTTACATTGAGAGTCTTCTTACCCATCAATAAACAAATGGATGAAAACTTTGAACACTAAAATTGCTAGTACCTAATTTATAATCACTTAATTTACAATGGATTATTACTCTCAAATGTCTGGTTTGGATTTTTAATACTTGATACAGCTAGTTATAATCACACACACACTCGAACACACACATACACCCTCTGTCACTAGCACACTACATGTCTAACCTTGCCACTTTATTCTATTATTAAAACGTGTTCTTTTGGAATAATTACTTGGACATTTGAATAAAGGCAGAAAATGAGTATTTGATCCCATTGGAGACATTAGCACTGTATATAGCTAAGGAACAATGTAATTATAATTACTCAAATATTCTTAAGCATATAAAACAAATAGTATTACCATTTTTATAATTGTCCCATTATTAAAAATATATATGGCTATTTTTGCAAAAATCATATCTGTGGGTACATCCTTTCTGTTTCATGAATTATGACTTCTAAAAAAAAGAGGATAAAAATTCAAGAATGTTTTAATCACTCGTTATGGTAACCAAAATGTTAAAGATATTTCTATTTAGTGGTAAATTTTGCTTGAAGAATTGGCAAAGCTTCCATTTTCTAAAAATATTTAGGGATTTGCCAATATATGTAATGGTTTCTGGAGGCTATATAAACATTATAATAGTAACTCCATGATAGACAGGGTAGTCTTTTCAACAATTACGTAGGAATAAACATATAAACCACGCTACCTTGTTCAAAGGTAGCATTTCCTAACAAAAGCTTTTTTGATTATAAGTAAATCGGTTTTGTACTCTTCCTTAACCTTTACACAAAAACTGGCTCTATTCTTAGTTACAGTTAATGGAAAGCCTACAATAATTCTCACATGCTTCCCATATTTTCTAATTAGATTGTCCCTTATGTTCTTTAATTAGGTAGTTCCTTGAATTTTCATCACTAAAGGCATTTCTTTGGATTGAGGCATTGTTTGAGGACTTCCGTTAAAACCAACAAAAGTCCAGTCAAATTCCAGGAAGTGTTTTAGAAACATACAAGCTAATGTAAAAAATATATATGTAAGGCAAAAGAGTTAGAATAGCTAATACAATTTTTAAAAAAGATAAATGAAGTTGGAGGATTCATCTGATTTTGGGACTTACTATAAGGCTATAGTAATCAAGACTGTGGTATTGGCATAAGAATAGTCGAATAAGTCAATGTAGCAGAAAATAGAGTACAGAAATTATATGGTCATAATGGAAAGTTATTCACAATTTATATGGTCAATTTAACCTCTTGGAAATCTGTATGTAAATAAATAAAACTTAACTTTTACTTCATAACACATGAAATAGAACTCAAGATATAGCATAGGCTTAAATCTAGGAGAAAAAACTATAACACTTCTGGAAGAAAAAAAGAAAAAAAGTATTTGTGACCTTGGGCTAGGCAAAGATTTCTTAGATAGAGCACAAAAATCAAAACCATAAGGAAAAAAATAGATAAATGTGATTTCATCAAAATTCAATCTTCTGCTTTTGGAAAATACTGGTAAGAGAATAAAAAGGCAAGCTACAGACCATGAGAAAATAGTTGCAAAAAAAGTCTGTCTCCTATAATGGCAAAAAAAAAAAAAAAAAAAAAAAAAAAAAAGAAAAAAAAAGTGGATCTGAAAAATGCAGGAATTTTTAAATTTATTTTTTCTTTATTATTGAGGTATTGTTGACATAAAATGTTATATTAGTTTCAGGTGTACAACATAGTGATTCCACAATTGTGTACATTGTCCAATAGTGAGTATAGTTACCATCTGTCACCATACAATGTTTTGATAGCACTAGTGACTATATTCCCTACGCTGTGCTTTTTATCTCTGTAACTAATTTGTTTTATAGCTGGTCATTTGTACCTCCTATATGCAACCTTCACCTACCTCCCTAACCAATTCCCCTCTGGCAACCACCAGTGTGTTCTCTGAATTTGAGAGTTTGTTTGGTTTTTATTATTGCTTGTTATTATTTGTTCATTGTTTGTTTTTTAGATTCCACATATAAGTGAAATCATATGGCATTTGTTGTTCTCTTATTTCACTTGGCACGATACCCTCTAGGTACATCCATATTGCCACAAATGGCAAGACTTAATTCTTTTTCATGGCTGAGTAATATGCCACATCTCCTTCATTTATTCATCTATTGATGAACACATGGTTTGCTTTTGTAGCTTGGCTATTCTAAATAATGCTGCCATAAACATAGGGTGTGTATATCTTTTCAAATTAGTGTTTTCATTTTCTTTGGGTAAATATCCAATAGTGGAATTATTGGATCATAGGGTATTTCTATTTTTGATTTTTTTAAAAGCCTTCCTATTGTTTTCCATAGTGGTTGCACAAGTTGACATTCCCACCAGTAGGGCATAAGGATTCCCTTTTCTCCAAGTCCTCACTACCACTTGTTATTTTTTGTCTTTTTAATAGTAGCCATTCTAGGGGCACTTGGGTGGTTCAGTCAGTTAAGCATCAGCCTTTGGCTCAGGTCATGATCCTGGGGTGCTGGGATTGAGTCCCACACTGGGCTCCCTGCTCAGTGGGGTGTCTCTTTCTCCCTCTCCCTCTGCTCCTCCCTCTGCTTGTGTTTTCTATTAAATAAATAAATAAAATCTTTAAAAAATAGTAGCCATTCTGACTAGTGCAGTTTTGATTTGCGCTTTTCTGATAATTAGTGATGTTGAGCATCTTTTCATGTGTCTGTTGGACATTTGTATGTCTTCTTTGAAAAATAATCTATTTAGGTCTTCTGCCCAATTTTTAATCAGATTGATTGTTTGTTTGTTTATTTATTTATTTATTTGGTGTTTAGTTGTATAAGTTCTTTATATATTTTGGATATTAACCCTTTATCAGATATATCATTTGCAAATATCTGTTCCAATTCAGGAGGTTGCCTTTTTTGCTTTGTTGATTGCTTCCTTTGCTGTGCAAAAGAAAATATAGGAAATTTTAAAATTTAACCATAAGAATATAAAACATACTACTGAAAGTGGGCAGAAATATATCAACAGGGAATTCTTCAGAGAAGGTATATGGATTGTAAATGGCAAGAAAAGATTCTCAATATCACTAGTCATTAGTAAAATAAAAACAGATAAACCCACAAATAAGTGCTCTTACACGCACACTAGAAAGCCTGAAACAAATGAACAAGCAAGCAAACTATGCAACAATAGCAAGTATTGTTAAGGACGTGGAGCAACTAGATGCTCATACATTACTGAAGGAAATCCAGAGTGATAGAGCCAAAATGATACAGCCAATTCATATATAAACTGCCAAGGAGTGGTTTGGCAATTTCTTGTGAAGGTCTAAAGATACTTAAAACGCAGCCCAATTCAGGTATTTATCCAAGAGAAATATATTCACACAAGTACTTATTCTAATGTTCACAGCAAGTTCACTTTCCCAATCGCCGCATACAAGAAGGGACAGCAAATCCCATTACCTGGCGAATGGCTAAATAAATAGTATGACATCCATACAACAGGATGCCATTCAACGGTGAGAAGGAGTGAATACTGAAATAGTCAACAAAATGGATGAATGCGGAAAACATTATGCTAAGTGAAAGAAGTCAAACACAAAATTTGTATGTAACATGATTCCATTATAATATATTTGAGAAATGATGAAACTACAGGGATGGAAAACAGAGGAATGATTACCAGGGGCTGAAGTGGGAAGAGGGGATGACAGAACAGGAACCCACAGAAATTTTCAGGGTCTTGGATCGTATTTTGATTTGGTAGTGGTTGAACAGTTATAGGCAACTGTCAAAATTCATCCAACTGTGAACTTTAAAAGGATGTCTTTTCCCATACCTGTGATATACCTTCATAACCCTGATTAATGAAGAGAGAAAATAAAAGTCTTCCCATTTGATTCCACTTCACCTTCCAATACTGTATTACTCCCCAAACGACACACTGGGGACGTATGAGATTGGTGTTTCTCAGAGCAGTTGACAGAGACACCATCTTGAGTACGATATAGGACACATTTGAAAGGGGGAAATGAATGTTCAATGTAATAAAATAACTATCAACAGTTAGATCAAAAAACATAGATAAAGATATTGTCCTCAAAACATGATAAGAGGTCAAGAAGCTACTAATCCTAAAATAAGGTGTAAAATAACCACATAGATAAAGCTGAAGATCCAGGAAATTCATTGTGCGATAAAATTGCAGGTTAGCTGGTCAAGATTAAACTGGCAGTTATAAAAAAAAAATGCAATAATAAGTAGATAAAATAGGCAATCATTATTTTTTGTTGGTTTTTTTGTTTGTTTCGTTTCGTTTTTGTTTTTTTTTTTTTTAACCTGCTAACTATCACTAAGCAGGTATGAAGGTTTAGGAAACAGTGGATCACACAAAAAAGTATGACTTGATGTGAAGGGTGGGTCAAGAAATATTTGGAGTTTGGGAACTCAGTTGCCTCAAAGGAAGTTCATAATTCTGCTGGGAAAGGAGCACAAGTATAAGAAGGCAAATGTGGAAATAAGCCCTCACTGACTTCAGTTTACAGTTTCATGCTTTCTTATGTATTCATTATTAAAGACACATATTAAAATAAAACAACAAAGAACTAACTATTGAGCACCCATTAACTTAGATGCAGTGTGTTGTGTATTTGTTTTGACTTCAAATCCACTTGTTCGTGGTTTAACTGAAGTTGTTTTGATCCAAAGGTACATTTGTTTACATTGTAGGCCATCTCAGAATGATGGCATCGAAATTGTGCTGCAAAGTGCTTATCAACACGAACATATAAAGGAGTGACTAGGACATAATGGACATTTAAACTTTAAATACCATGAATTTGTGAGGACTTAACCAAGAGCATTCAGTCTGGGCACAGCAACTCTTTGCTGATCTGAATAGCTCTCTGAAGACCTTGGGATATTAGCTCTCACTGTGGCAAGGCTACTCTTCGTGGACAGTGATGAAAACCATGCAGCAGCCCCATGAAGGAGATTATCTTTCCTGCCATCTTTAGTACCTTCATTCCATTAGCACTCTGCTCTAGCAACAGGCATTTTCGATTCATGCTGGCAGCTCTTGGTTGGCTGAGCCAACTCTTCTGCAAACCAGTTCATGGAAGGCTACACCTCACCTAAATTTGAAGTTTATTGCTTTCATCTCCCCTTTTCCTAGAATAATAGTGTAACTGATCTATCACTGGTTTGAAGTATGGTATATCTTTCTTGGTTTATTAAGAGACACTACCTTGTATACTATTGGCTTGTAAAATATTACTTTTATGAATTATAATTCCAACAGTCAACCTGTGTTAAATAAACGATTGGCAAAGACAATCTCAGTCCCTGAGCATAACTTGCTGCAGACAAAACATAACATATCTATCTGTATTTCTAGAGCTACATATCTGTAGAAAAAGGTATATAATAGCACAGTTTTAATATAAACTCCTACATTTCCAGAGTTACTATTATTCTATAACATCATAAAAGTTTGACTTTGTAAAAGCAGACAACAGCAAAGGAAAACCAAAGACTATTACTGCCAAGTTATAAAGGACTATCTCATGTTTACAATATATTATTATCTGTTCTCACACTTTCTCAAGTATTATGTTAAAAATAAAGTTAAGGTTCATGTATTTTATTTCAATAATTATAAATATCTTGGGTGAGAGAGAGACCTCAATTAGATAATAATATAGTAAAATTTCATAGTCAGTACTAAATTCTGGATAACCTAGAATAGACTTGTTTTCCTCTCTCAACAAATCAGCCTTTTGAGTCATTTTACTAGTCTAGCTGACATATTTTCAGTTGACTAAAATATTTTTCAATTGACTATTCAGTTATTTTCAACAATTATTTTAGTAGCTCAGGACTTGACTTAAAAGAAGAACAGGGGCACCTGGGTGGCTCAGTGGTTTGAGCATCTGCCTTCGGCTTGGGTCATGATCTCAGAGTCCTGAGATCGAGCCCCACATGGGGCTCTCTGCTCAGCAGGGAGCCTGCTTCCCCCTCTCTCTCTGCCTGCCTCTCTGCCTACTTGTGATCTCTCTCTGTGTGTCAAATAAATGAACAAAGTCTTTAAAAAAAGAAGAAAAAGAAGAAGAACATAGCTATTTGTTCCCATGAACATCTTTACCTGCAGTGTAGTTAATTTAAAAATAGCTAGCTAAATGAATAAATAAATAAATATAAGTGAACAGTTAGTTTTTTTAAACTAAAACATTAAATCAGGGCTGGGTTTCCAACTCTTTATATCAAGAGGTTGTATTTCTGTTCTAAAACTGCTAATAAATAGTCCGGTTATAGGTAAAAGAAGTCCCATTAGCTCGGCTTTTTCGGTACTAAGATAAATTAGTAAGCTCAGAACCAGGATCGGGTCCATATGCCAAGGTCAGAAATACTCAAACAAAGCTGGAATAAGGGAGAAAATAGCAAAATGGAAATGAGCTCCAAAGGTTTCATGAAAGGAGCAGGTAAAGGACAGCACAGGAATAAGATATGTTTAGTTTCAAACTGAACTTGGACTCCAGTCTGACCCTGACCATAATGTTAACTCCAGTATTTTCAGCCTGACGTCCTCCTAACTGAATTCAGTATATTTTATCTTTTCTTCTCTTCTTGTCTCCTGCCCTCCTGTTCTCCTCCCTTCCTTCCTTCGTTCCTTCCTTGCTTTTGTTCTTTTCTTTCTCCCTTTCTTTCTAAGCCTCATCCAACAATTGTTCAATGAACACTAAACTGTGTCCTATAAACTTTATTAGGCCTGTGTATTTATTTTCAGTTATTTTAATATTAATGATGCATTATTTTATTTAATATTTAAAATGTTACTTAGTGGGCCAGCTGGGTGGCTCAGTCGACTAGGCACCCAACTCTTGGTTTTGGCCCAGGTCATGATCTCAAGGGTCATGGGATTGAGCCCCATGTGGGACTTTCCTCTCAGCAGGGACTCTGCTTGAAGTTTCTCCCCCTCTGCCCCTCCCCCCACTCCTGTGCAGGCACGCACCTGTGTGCTCTCTCTAAAATAAATAAATAAATCTTGAAAAAAATGGAATGTTACTTAGTAACAAGGAACATTTTTTCTTTTATTTTCTTCTTTCCTTTTTTCCGTCTCTCTTTCTCTCTTTTTTTCTTTCTTATCTCAGTGCTATAAGAAACTCAAATGAACAAAGAAGCAATTTCTACATACCACATATTCTTCTATCACTAATGAGAGTCAAGGCTTTGAAGATCCAGGCTATTAAGGGCTTAATTCAGGTTTTGTACGTCTTGAGAGTAACTCTGAGGGCCTTTAAGAAAAAGAATGCAAGGGGCTCCTGGGTGGCTTAATCAGTTATGCCTCTGACTTGATTTCAGCTCAACTTGTGATCTCAGGATTGTGAGATTGAGCCCGATATTGGGCTCTTTGCTCAGCAGTAAGTCTGCTTGAGATTCTTTCTCTCTTCCTCTGCCCTTCCCCACCCCATTAGCCTTCTTTCTTTCTAAAAAAAAAGAAAAAAAGAGAGAGAGAGTGAGACAGAAAGAAAGAAAGGAAGGAAGAAAGGAGAAATTTTTTAAAAAGAAAGAAAAAGAATACAAAATTATGAACTCAAAATGAAATATGAAAATGAATATTTATTTAGAATAAGGAAGGAAATCACAATAGATTATAAATCTTAAAGAACAAAAAAGATCATAAAATCTATAAAAAGTGCTTAATTTATTGCCTATGATACTTTTTTGTTTCTTTATCTTTTGGTTGTTTACTCTTTGATCACCTTTTTCACATAACAATGATTTTATGATATTATCTATAGAGATTTATTCCTATAGGAAGGCTTGTCAAAGTGGATTTTTCTTTATAATTGATAATTTAGAAAAGTTCCATCTCAATTCTGTTGACTGACCTATGAAATCATGCTAGCAAATGTAACTATACATAGATAGGCTGCAAACCACAAAAATAACTGTACTCCACCAAACTTCACTCCCCTTAACCAGATTTCTGAAGCCCCATCCTCTACTCCCAGGGCCCCTCTACCCATGCTTCCCATCCCACTCCTGTATTCCACACTAGAAGACAATCTACCTCAAAATCAAAAAGGAAAGAGATGGTCGTCTAACTAATTGTAAATATCATCCCATAATTCTCCTTGCCGGCCTTGGCTTGCATGATTTTTGTAACAAAATATCAATGAATGAAAAGAGAGAACAGGAAATGATACAAATAAAAAGGTAATGGCTAATGTTATGACTGATATTATTAGCTAAAGGTATTTAGAAAATTAAGTGAGGTAGGGAAAGCTTTTTTATTAATTAAATTAAATCAGTAGGGAAAGCCTTTTTGAATAAATCATTAACTTATTAAAAAAATTTTTTTGAATTAGAATAAGTACATAACTATGAAAGATATGTAACAGTATTTCTAAATGTGATTATATTCTCAAAATTAACATGCATTAAGATTGACTTTTTGTTTTTGTTTTTGTTTTTTGCATTTGACATGAAATTCTAGAGTTTTAACACATGCAGAGCTTCATGTAAATACTACCACAATCGGGGTACATGATTGTTCCATCACTCCAGGCTCTACATCGGATCCCCAGAACTTATTCATCCATAACTAGAAGTTTGTCCCTTTGACCAATATCTCCTCATCCCCAGGACCCCTACATCCTAGCCCCCAGCAACCACCCATCCACTCCCTACATCTAGGAGTTCAGCTCTTTTATTTATTTATTTATTTATTTTTTATATTTTAAACATTTAAAAGTATATTTTCAACATTCAAAAGAAAAAAAACATTTTAAACATTGAAAACATTTAAACATTAAAAGTTTAAAACATTTAAACATTTAAAAGTATATGTTAAACATTTAAAAGGTATATTTTAAACATTTAAAAGTATAAATCAGTTAAAGCTTTTATCTTAATTTTTTTTCTTTAAGCTTTTTTATTTAAACATATAATGTAACCCCACCACCCTCTACCAAACCCTCTCCCCCCCACCCCCCTCAGTTTGTTTTATGACATTAAGAGTCTCTATTGGTTTGTCTCCCTCCCGATCCCATCTTCTTTCATTTTTTCTTTTCCTACCCCCTTAACCCCCACCCCCGTTGCATCTCCACTTCCTCATATCAGGGAGATCATGTGATAGTTGTCTTTCTCCAGTTGACTTATTTCGCTAAGCATAATACGCTGTAGTTCCATCCATGTCATCCCAAATGGTAAGATTTCATTTCTTTTGATGGCTGCATAGTATTCCATTGTATATATATACCACCTCTTCTTTACCCATTCATCTGTTGATGGACATCTAGGTTCTTTCCATAACCTGGCTATTGTGGACATTGCTGCTATAAACATTCGGGTACACATGCCCCTTCAGATCACTACGTTTGTATCTTTAGGGTAAATACCCAGTAGTGCGATTGCTGGGTCATAAGGTAGCTCTATTTTCAATTTTTTGAGGAACCTCCATGCTGTTTTCCAGAGTGGTTGCACCAGCTTGCATTCCCACCAACAGTGTAGGAGGGTTCCCCTTTCTCCACATCCTCGCCAGCATCTGTCATTTCCTGACTTGTTCATTTTAGCCATTCTGACTGGTGTGAGGAGGTATCTCATTGTGGTTTTGATTTGTATTTCCCTGATGCCCAGTGATGTGGAGCACTTTTTCATGTGTCTGTTGGCCATCTGAATGTCTTCTTTGCAGAAATGTCTGTTCATGTCCTCTGCCCATTTCTTGATTGGATTATTTGTTCTTTGGGTGTTGAGTTTGCTAAGCTCTTTATAGATTTTGGATACTAGCCCTTTATCTGATATGTCATTTGCAAATATCTTCTCCCATTCTGTCAGTTGTCTTTTGGTTTTGTTGACTGTTTCCTTTGCTTTGCAAAAGCTTTTGATCTTGATGAAGTCCCAATAGTTCATTTTTTCCCTTGCTTCCCTTGCCTTTGGCGTTGTTCCTAGGAAGAAGTTGCTATGGCTGAGGTCGAAGAGGTTGCTGCCTGTGTTCTCCTCAAGGATTTTGATGGAGTCCTTTCTCACGTTGAGGTCCTCCATCCATTTTGAGTCTATTTTCGTGTGTGGTGTAAGGAAATGGTCCAATTTCATTTTTCTGCATGTTTCTGTCCACTTTTCCCAACACCATTTGTTGAAGAGGCTGTCTTTTTTCCATTGGATATTCTTTCCTGCTTTGTCGAAGATTAGTTGACCATAGAGTTGAGGGTCTATTTCTGGGCTCTCTATTCTGTTCCATTGATCTATGTGTCTGTTTTTGTGCCAGTTCAGCTCTTTTAGATTCCACTTACATATAGCTGAAATCATACAGAATTTGTCTTATTTATTTATTTATTATTTCACTTGGCATAATGCCCTCAAGTTTCATCCCTGTCTTTGTAAATGGCATATTTGGATGCTTTCCATCAGGTTTATTTCTAGGGTGTTGAATTCTTGGTTTTGGTTTCTATAACTGGATATTGAATTTTGTTAAATGCCTTCCTTTTATAAGTTGATAAGATCATATTTTTTTCCTTTAGTTTGTGAACAGGGTGAATTACATTGAATAATTTTTCACATATTGAACCAATCTAGAATTTCCAAGATAAATGGCTCTTGATTATGGTGTATTATTCCTTTTTTTAGGTTCCTGGGTTTGATGTTAGTATTATGCTGAGGATTATTTGAATCTACATTCACAAGGAATATTTGTCTATGGTTGTCTTTTTTCATGCTGTCTTTGTAGAATTTTAATATGAGGGTATTTCTGGCCTCATAAAATGAGTTGTATTCACTCTTATTCTATTATTTGGAAGAGATTATATAGCATTGGCATTATCTCTTATATGTTTTATAGAACTTTTCAATGAAAGTATCGAGCTACAAATGATGTTTTTCAGAAGGTTTTGAATCACAAATTAAATTTATTTGTTTTATGACTATCCAGGTTATCCCTTTACTCATGGGTCAATTTTCATACCTTGAGACTTTCAAAGAATTGCCTTATTTCATATTAGTTGTTGTATTTATGTGTTTAAGTTCTTCACATTTTTGTTTTTCATTTATTATCTGTAAGATTGGTAGTGTATCCCTCTTTCATTTCAGTTGTTGGTGGTTTGTGTCTTTTCCATTTTTAATTTGTCAGTCTAGTTAAAAATTTATCAATTTTATTGATAATTTGGAAACATAAATATATAGAATATACATTGCAAATAATATAAATATTTCTCTATAATTTTATGGTGGGTACATATATTCATATATATTTTTATTTGTATAGATAGATATATGTAGATACAAATATAGATAACTTGATAGATGGATATGATTGGGGCAAAACATGAATAATTGTGAATCCGATCCTTGTACTACTTTTGTAAATTTTCCTTAAATTTGAAATCATTATAAAGATTAAAAAATGACAAAATAAGTTAGCAAAAACACTAAATATGGAGAAGCAAGAGGAAGAGCACCAGATTACTCCACAATCACCAGAGCATTTTAGATTTTATGGAGGAATGGTAGAGCATGGGATTTATTCAGCCGCGCTTTGTGAACCCTTACATACAATGCTAGATGTTAATTAATATTAAACAAAGTCTACAAAGAAAAACTTAAATTAAAAAATTTAAATTGCTGCATATATTTTAAAAGAAGGGGGAAAAGCAGACTGTGTGCTTTGCTTGTGTGAGACTCCGCAAGTCTCTTCTTGTTTTGCCGGGTTTGGCAGTTTCTCCTCTGCCATTGCTTAGGTCAGTCAGGGTCAGGGCCAGCAAACCTAACTTTCAGAAATGAAGGGGGGATATCTGTCTGTCGTCCTTATTCTCATTCCACCATTCTACCATTTTATTTTATTTATTTTTTTAATATTTTATTTATTTATTTGACAGAGGGAGAGATCACAAGTAGGCAGAGAGGCAGGCAGAGAGAGAGGAGGGAGCAGGCTTCCCACTAAGCAGAGAGCCCGATGTGGGGCTCGATCCCAGGACCCTGAGATCATGACCCCAGCCGAAGGCAGGATCTTAACCCACTGAGCCAGCCGGGCGTCTCCCATTCCACCATCTTAAATTGTATTCTAGAAAGGTGGTGAGGTTTTATAATACCTTCAGTAATGTACAGAATTTGCCAGATTCCCATGTCCTTATTTGAAATAATATGAAAAACATTTAGACCTTTCTGTTTGTTTACAAGATCTGTAAGTGAGAATAGCTTACTGAAATCTAGTCACCCAAACCTAACTGACGCTGGGGACTTTAATGCAGTTGAATGAATCTCTCTTTGCCTTTTCTCTGTCCCTGTTTCTCTCTGTCTCTGACTCTCTCCCTCTCTCTCTCTCTCATCTATCCATGTATCTGCCATCTGTTTACTATATACTGTAGCATACATAGGGATTATACAAATATTGTTTTCTTAAGGAATGAATCAGTGACTTCTGTGATGTAACTATTACCTGGGTTGCTAAATTATTCCAGTCCAATTATATGTTTAATCATAATTCAATGTATCAGTAAAAAATGTTGCATTTTAAATGTTCACCCGTGCACTAAAAGAGAGATGTGATGTCTGTTTTTGGCAAATGTGTTACCAACACCAGTAATCTCTATTCGTTTCAAATATACAAGTTTTTTTTAAATACTGATTTAAGGTACTGTGCTGTATCTACCAAATTCCACTAAAATATGTAATTTTGTTCAGACTCATTCATATACTTCCTACATAGAACAACCCAGTGTATTTTTTTTTTAAGATTTTATTTATTTATTTGACAGAGAGAGATCACAAGTAGGCAGAGAGGCAGGCAGAGAGAGAGAGGGAAGCAGGCTCCCCGCTAAGCAGAGATTCCGATGCGGGACTCGATCCCAGGACCCTGAGATCATGACCTGAGCCGAAGGCAGCGGCTTAACCCACTGAGCCACCCAGGCGCCCCCAACCCAGTGTATTTAATGCAGTGCCTTCTCCTGAACTCAGAAATGACCTCAGATACTATTTTACATTGATTATCAACCTATGTACACTGGTATGCATAAAAATTTAAATTCACAATGATTGATTTTAATTACTAATTATTGAAGTTCAGTTTAGACAACATGGAAAGATACATGGTCACACACTATTGCTATTGAGAATACAATAGCAAGTTTAATATTAAAGGTAGTAAAAAGTGAGATGGGCACTGTCCTTGCTTATAGCTATGGCTGGAAATTAACTTTTGTATGTGATCAAATTTGCTAAGATGTAGAATATACAAGAAGAATCCTAAATAACTCATTAAAAAAATCTCATTTGAAGTTTTTTTTTTTCCTCCAAAATAAATGCATATGTGTCTTGTCAAAAAAGAGACTAATTAGTTTTGAGCTATTGCTTTGAAGATACCAGGCATTCTTTCAGGGGCAGGAGGAGCATGACAGCGAAATTTTATCTTATATTTCATATGCAAATGTATTCCCATGGTGAGGATTAATGGCTTCTTGTCATTGAAGCTTAGAAAATTAACCATTTCTATCTAGAAATGAATGAACTGGAATATTTTGGTGACACTGTATCTCACATGCGAATGTCCTTTATTTACAAAATAAGTAACTCCTTACAAAAATTAATGTTATGTTTGGGAAGCACTAAAATGTGCCCTTTAAAAATACTATTTGCCTCAAGTCTATCAAGCTTAATGACAGTGACACTACATATGGAAGAATAAATAAAATATTTCAGTAGATTTTTTCTTCCCCTTAATGCTATATAAGCAGTTTTTCCACTTGTTAAAAACTGTTTTTTACTCCTAAAGTTTACTTGTCAGAAACAATAAAAAACAAAGAAGGATCTTATACTTTAAATTACGTTAGCCTTAGGCAAAATATCTTTGAAAGCCTACTGCCTCCTTCTTTCCTATTTCTAAAGGTTATTGGCAATCTGGAGATACATTAAAAAGCCACTTCCACAATATTGCAGAAATTGGGGTAGAAGATGCATACAGCAGCAGTAATGTATACTAAGTCAAATTTATAAATCAAGGGAGGTGTTACTTATTTTTGCATAGATATGAATAATAAAGCCTGTGTAAGCTGTAAATGAAATAATTTTTTTAAGCCATCAACAGGGTACTTAATTTTAACTTTAAGTCCTTTCTCAATAGAAGTTTGAACAGGAAGTAAATAAAAATAAATTATCAATCAGTAGTATAATAACACGGAAAAAGATTCCATCTGGAAGTATTATGGTAGGCTTTCTTTATTATCAAATCCAACTTTCTTAAAGGCCGTTTGGAAGTAACTTATGGTTATATTACTTAATGAGTTATAGGAAATGCTCTATCAGTGCAAAGTATGGCACAATTTGTGGGAGTATCATATAGTAGTAACAATGAAAATTTAATACATATGAGAAAAAGGCCTGTATTTTGTGGCAATTTAATTAGCTTACTGGATTTATGAGAATATTTTTAGAAGAATAAAATAATATTTGTACTTTTTAATCACTATTATTTTGATCTTTAAAAATACAAGGATAATTTCTTTTACCATATTTAAAATAAGCTAAGTCTATTTAACATGAAATATAAAATATTGTACATTTGAAAATACACTTTATATTTGAATAGTAACAGTAATTGTCCTGTAAGTACATGGTTTTCTGATTTTTTTCTCCAGACTTTATTAATGTTGTCTGGAACTTAAACTCTATACATGTTATGAATCATGATCATATTTGGCTTTATAAGCTTGTAATCTGACAACAAACTGATGTGACTCAGCAAACCAACAACTTATTTAATGTGCCAGAGGAAAGATAATGGTACCCTGAGAACTAGTTTAATAGTGAAGGCCTCTGGGAAGGCTGAGAGCCATTTAAGTCATGTAAAAAATGCTGTGTGCTTACATAGGGTAGCAACAGAGAGAGGCAGAGTGGAGGAAGCGGAGAAACATATTGGATGTAAGAGCAACTGTGAGAGAGGGAAGGATCTTTAGGATGATATTCTTTTCTCCAACAAAACCTAAATGTGCTCAAACAATGATCTTCAGGTTTCTGTATAATCAAAGAAAGAAGTCAACACATAGTTGAAAATGCCTACTTACCACTCAGTGGCTTTGACAGCTCAACCCTAATTATTTCATTCTCTGTTCCCAGATGAGAGCGAGAGCCTGGAAGTAAGGTAGGTTGGATGAAGCGAGCCCGATACCAATAAATGAAGCCACTATAGGATGTCAGTTTTACCTAGAGGTACAGGTGTTGTTGGCATTGAGACAGTGCATGATATCTAGAATAAAGCTAAGAGTGGATAAACATAATATTGATAAGCAAAAAATATAATCCCAGTGATACTGTAAGAAAAGGAAAAGTGCCTTACACAGATATAAGGACCCGGAGTGCAAAGCCTA
Organism: Taxidea taxus jeffersonii; assembly: GCA_003697995.1. Taxonomy (NCBI): domain Eukaryota; kingdom Metazoa; phylum Chordata; class Mammalia; order Carnivora; family Mustelidae; genus Taxidea; species Taxidea taxus. The sequence continues at coordinate 8,243 of RCUC01148868.1, read as the reverse complement.
ACTGACTGACTAAATCAACAGACAAATAGGAGGGCAGCTTCAGAATATCCAAGAATTTCAACTTCAAAACACTGTGACCATGACACTTGGGCTTGTTTAAAGAGCTAGGAAAGATATAAATTACACTGAAGTTCTTTAACTTTGTCAGGCCTGAGATCTTCATGTGCATAGGAGTGTTTTGAAGTGGAAACTTTCTCCTGGCTTAGTTCTTTCCCAGCGTGGAAAACACCAGAACTGACTAAAGGGTCAGAATGAATCCCAAAGCACCTGAAGGATGATCGCAGCCCCTTAGTTCATAGTCACTGAGATTGAATACTGGTTTTATGGATAGTGTCCATTGACATAGTATTTGTTCTGACTCTTTTCTGAAAGGACTGACCAGGATGTGAAAGTTTGGGGAACATAATAAAGAATAATCCCAGTGACTGAAAAGAAGGCATTCTGGATGAAGGGTTTCAGTGACTTACTTTCTTTTTTTTCCTTTTAATTCAAATTCAGCTTTGATCAAATAGAGGGAAAAGTTGTGTTGACTGAAGAAGACATAGAAGGAAGTGAAGATAGATAAACATCACACTGGGGATAGTCTATAAAACTAAGCTGTAAGAGTTCTTGTGTTATTCGCTTATTCTAGGATTTAGCTAAAACATTCCCTTTGGTCATTATCTGTGGATGTTCAGTGGTATATATTTTTTTAAGTATTTTATTTGTTTATTTGACAGACAGAAATCATAAGTAGACAGAGAGGCAGGCAGAGAGAGAGGAAGGGGGAAGCAAGTTCCCGGCCAAGCAGAGAGCCCAACGTGGGGTTCGATCCCAGGACCCTGGGATCATGAACTGAGCTGAAGGCAGAGGCTTTAACACACTGAGCCACCCAAGTGCCCCATGTTCAGTGGTATATTTAGATGTCAGAAGTTCCTAATGTTATCTTCCAAATCAAATGCAAACTGAGAACATTGGTTGAATTTTAAGTACCTGGGCTGATCGAGAAGGAACATTTTTTAGTAAATAGAAACATCTTTACAAGAGTAAATGAGGGAGAGGGATTACATCACTTCGGTGAATGCTTTTGTTTACTTAAAATTAGTTAGAAGATGGCTCTAACAAAATACATGCTTGGTTTATCTTGAGGTATCCAGGTTTACCAGTAGATATTGGCAATATTTCAGTCTACTGGCATATCTTTGCCCCAGGAGTATGTATCACAGGTGTTTGTATACTCTTAGCTAATAAATATCATTAATATCTGGACCAGATAGTGTTCTGGGAACTGTGTATATAGCGATGGACTAGTTGAAGTCCATTCTATTTAGACAATTGAAATTCACAGGTCCGATAGAAGACCATCAACAAAAATTTAAAAATTAAAAAAAAAAAAAAGTCCATCAACAGTCACTGTAGACTATATTTAAATTTTGGAACATAGCCCTGTGCCCTGCCAGGATGGTGTTATTTCCATTCTGCCACTTAGTAGGACAATTGTCTTTGTTCTTTCTCCACCATGGCTTTAGTTCTGAATAACTCTGAGTCTTGCTCAGATGTTGAGGAGCAGAGGACTTGCCTTACTGTTGGTCTTTGGATATCAAAGTCAATTGTAGGTGTGGTTATATAGTCATAGAACTCTCAGACTGAAAAATTTGTTTGAATGGGTCTGCCCCTGTTCTGCCAAAATTAGATGTGGGACAAGTTGCCTATTCCTTGATTTGGAGATCTATCTATCTATCTACCTAAAATAAATTATTGAATTTCTTGAAGAAAGCAACCTACATTCCTTGGCAAGAACTACAAGTCTGGCTCTGCATTAGCTGCTCCAGAATTATGGTGGTGCAAATGTATTATTTGGCGTTCCAAGGACCTCTCAAAGTTAGTTTCGATCATCAACAGTACTCAGTACCACATGGGGTAATTTACCTTAACCAGAACTAAATACCAGCAAAAGCTGGTATAGCAATTTAGGAAGTGGACACCTGAGTCACACTGTAGTAAACAGACTTTCCTGCTGTTTGGGAAAATCTGTTTTGATGGTTTAAAACCAAGGATGGGCAAAGCCATTACTGAAGCAGCAGTAAGCAGGGTTGTAGAGGATGGAAGGCTGGGAAAAGAAAAAAGGCTAGAAATTTCACTGTTTCACCAAACTTTTCTGATACTGTTATCGAGGAGCTCAGGGAAGAGAGATGGAGCATGAGGGGGGTTGACAACATTCATGGAGCCCCAAGAATCACTGAATATCTTTGAACGCTCCAGGGTTTTTAAACGGGACACTGATATCATGTTGATACCTTGGTTAGGTAGGAATTTCTCCTGACTTTTAGAACACACTGATACACATTTTCTAGAGCTGGGCAGCAGCAATGACACATACCCAGATCAGGGATTGATGAGATATTAATCAAGTACATTCAAATGAAACTTCCATTCAGGAGATTATGTAGGAGTCCAGTCATTATTCCTAAATCTGAGTTATATGAATGACTTTTTAGAAAGAGGCAACTGTAATCTCTCAAAGGATGCCTTAGGAAATGTCTCTGCAGTGTTAGTAATTGAATTTTAAAGAGAAATAAAGTGATTACCTATTGGTATAACTAATATATTTTTAACATTTAAGGACATATAATTGAAATAAAGGAACATGAAGAAATAATTTTTTAAAAAATTTAAACCTCATAATTATTGCATTCAATTAAAGTTACAGGCTAGTGTGTTCTATTTTTGTAGCTAAATCAGGGATGCATGTAGTATTTTGAGAAGCTGGGTTATAAGTATAATATGCTGATGTTTACCGGTTAGCATAGTCCATAAAAAGCCTCGTGCATTGCCTTCATTGCCCTGTAATAATCCATTTAAGTGTTTATATGTCATCCACTTTTCAACAACTGTAAGACATCTTTCAATTAAGGCATATATTTTAATATCTTAATCATTTTATGGACCAACATCAGCCTAGACCTTTCCTATTCACTTTATTTCCACTTGGGCAATCAATACATTTTATTAAATGCATCAGAGTATGACTCAGCTAAACTTACTGGTATACTTCCTAGTGAAAGATCATATGCCAATAGCTCACACACACTGTAGAAAAATTCTCAGGTGAAAATAACGAAAGCTCTTTGTTCTTAAATTTGATATGGCAAACCTATAAATTAAAGGCAAATTACATATGTAGTTATGTCCTTAGATATTGTAATAAATGGCACAGGTGGAAGGAAATTAGTAACAGGAGCTACATGTTGGAAGTCAAATGAGGTGCAGAAATGTTAAAGTCAAGCTTGACTAGAAGATGATGAGATGTACATAATGTACAGAATATGGCTAGATATGTAAATGAAGTGGGGTAATGAGTTATATTAAAAGAGAAGTAAGGGGCGCCTGAGTGGCTCAGTGGGTTAAAGCCTCTGCCTTCTGCTCAGGTCATGGTCCCAAAGTCCTGGATCAAGCCCCACATTGGGCTCTCTGCTCTCTCTGCTTTCTTTCTCTCTGCCTGCCTCTCTGCCTACTTGTGATCTTTGTCTGTCAAATAAATAAATAAAATCTTTAAAAAAAGAGAGAGAGAAGTAATTGGAGCACCATATATAAGCATTATAATGAGATGCCTAAGCCTTAGAAAAGTTAGATTTTAAGAATGAAAGCAGCAGCCAGGCACTGGGAAGCACATTTTGATTCTTGTCATCTTATGTAACCACTGGGAAAGGCTCTTCCCACCCTCATAGCCCCAAGCATGCTTCTTGCCCTGTCCCCAGAAAATCATTTTATGATTTTCTTGCTTTGGAAAATTGCTTGTAGTTCTGTAATAGCACCTCCCAGTAGAAAAAGGTGAATTGGTCAAGAGGTGGCTGATGTGATTGAATTAATTAAAACTGCACTTTGACTAAGGTAATTCTGTGTGGATTTTTTTTTTTTTTTTTTGCATTTAAATGACAAATGGATTCAAATGTCATGGCCAATAACGGAAAACAAAAATAAAAACATTAAGCTCCTTCTATTGAGTCAAATTAATACTGAGACTTTTATCTTAACAAAAAGTACTTTAAAAGATTCCAGTAGCAGAACTTACAATGATGAGACACAAATTAGTTCAATAGAGTACGTAAATCTAATTTATCACTTTAAAACTGTAATATTTTTAATTTGGAAAATAAGCAAATTTATAGAGTAAGTACTGTTTCCAATTCTCTTTTTTCAGCTAGTTCAAGTAAATAAAAATAACTTATCCTTACATGTGTAATAAATACACAATACCCAAATAAATAATACTGTGTAAGGGAGGCAAAACTCTATTTCTGCCCCTCTGAGGTTTTCAACTGGGACTCTTACACAAAAAGACAGATCACCAAGAGAAAAACAAATGATTTATTAATGTGTCCGGTGCACATCACAGGGGAGAAAACTAAACCAAAAGCAACTCAAACTGTAGCTTAGAATTCCAGTTTATATAGCATCTTCAACAAAGAACAATATGTTTGTGGAGGATTGGCAGGCCAGAGGAAAGCACATTTAAGCTTCTAGGGACGGCGAACTATGGCAACATCAATATTTGGGGGGAAGTAAGGGAATGAGATTTGTTTTCAGATTCCTCTGGTGCCATCTCTGGGATGATAAGTTTGTCCCCTGTTAACCTGGGGAGATGTATGCCCCGCCTTTAGGCAGGAAAGAGGGAGTTTTTTCTGCATTTGCTGCTTCTGAATTGTCTTCAACTCAAAATGATTTTTATGTCAGAGAGGCATATTTTGGGGTGACATATTCTGGTTTCTTTCAACTGAGAAAAGAAAAAAAAAACAACTAAAAAGAGGCAAATGAAAACCATATTCAATTTCAACAAAGAAAATCTCTGTTAAAACTTTGGCATATATCTTTAACTTGATACAAGTTCATTTCCTGAATATTTGTAATATTAACTCCGTTGCACTGCTCTATTAAATGGATCCTATTCTTTGAAATGCTTGGAGGCAAAGGCTTTGGTGTCAGAATGAAGTTCAAATCTTGAAGTAGTTATATAGCTTCGGATTATTACTTGGCTTTGTGGCTGTTGTCATTTGCATGTTAGTTTATTTCCTGTGAGACAGATTGGAATGTGTTTTTATTAAAAATTTGATTTGATACTGTAATTTTTCATTCTAGAATTTCCATTTGATACTTTCATCACACTTTCTATTTTTCAGATGAGATTTTCTGTAATTTCATTCATTACGAATGTATTCTTTAAATCTAGTTCAGCATGGTTAAAATAAGTGTTTTAAAATCCTTGTCTGATAATTTCAACATCTGTAGCAACTTGGTGTTGTCCCCATTGAATTTTATATCTTGAGAATGGGTTACATTTTCCTGGTTGCTCATACTTCAAGTGATTTTGCGCTGAACACTAATTTTAAATATTATATTGTGGAGACTCTGGATCCTGTTAGATTATTTTCAAGACTTGAATTTTTTTTTTAAAGCAGGAAATTAATTTGATTTGATTCAAGCTATAAACTGACTCTTGGGTGGCAACTTAGGCCACAGTTCAGTTCTTCCTTCTCGCCAGGTCATAGCTAGGCATTTTTTTTTTCAACTGCCTCATGCTTAGGTGGCTAAAGGTTTAGCCAAAATGTTAGAAAGAATTTATACAAAGAATTTGGGGCACCTCCTCTCTGGATTCTTTTTTTCCTTTACTCTCCAACAGATGTGATTGTTCTGAAATCCTTTTCTTCTTCAAGCCAGAAACAATGACTTCTCAGAGTTTTAGCCACATCTGAGGCAGCACGACTTCCTACCTTTAGGCTAAACTTAGAAAACACACACACACGTACACAGAGAGAAAACTCACACTTAGTGTTTCTTGTGTTTCCTTCTTTCAAGTGTCAAATCTCCTTTAGAATTTGCCTGCCTTTTTTTACTCTCTGGAGCCTTCAAGTTTTTATTTTGATGTTTCTTATCTCATCAGAATTTATTGCTATTATTTTTGATATTGTCAGTTGGTTAAGAATTTACTTGCCTGCATCAAAAGATATATATTTTTTTATCTGTCAGGGAGAGAGAGAGTGAGAGGTGGGGGGAGGGGGAGGGAGATCTGGGTGGGTTACTATGAATAGTATGTTGTTTAAAGACTGCTTTCCTAGAAAATGTATAATTGATGATGCTAAGTATCAGATGCTCAAAATCCATCAAGAAAATATATGCATTACTAAATCTTCATTGGTGCCTTAGAGATCCTTAGTGATATAGAAAACACTAGAAAGAGGGAGAGAGAGAAGGAGACAAAAAATATAGTGTGAGCAATACTAGTAGCCACAGTTTGGTTTAAGAATCTGGTTTCTTGGGCACTGGAAAATGAACTGTTCCAGCAATTGCTGATAACTTGCCCAAAATGGGCCATGTGAAAACTGTAGCTAGCTGCCAAAACGAATATTGGGATGGTCAAGCTTCTTCTTACTTGTACTCAGCCTTTATGGTGGATTAGCAAATTCTATATGATTTCACCATGCTCCCCAGTTGCACAGACTGTGAAAGGGGCCATCAGAACCCATTCTGGTCTAACTTTCATTGGAGGAGTCCCAAATGTGATTTCCTTCTCTCAAAGGCAACTGGCCCAGGGGATCCAGCTGGCCCAGGCCCAGTCTGGCTAATTCAGTCCCTGAGGAAATCAGTGTAGCTCAGCTCTGGCTACTCTAAATATTTGAATGTTTGTCATAGGGAAAATCCTATTCTTTTTTCCTTTCTCTTTTACTTTTTCTTCCTGGATGACTTCACCCATTCCCACAACTCTATCACCTCCATATGCTAATGACTACCAAATTTATATCAGTAACCCTCATTTCTCCCATAAGTTCCAAATTGGAACATCCAACTGCCTAATTTACATCTGTTTTAAATATCTCACAGATATCTCAAATTTAACATGTCAAAAATTAAACTTTTAATTTCTACCTACCTCCTCCTCAAATCTTCATCTTCTCTAAACTTTCTCTAATGAGTTGTTCAAGTCAAAGACCTAGACTAGTTTCATTCCAATTTTAAAAACTTCTAGAAATCTATGGGAAAAAAGACAACCTTTTGGACAGTGAGGCAAAGAATATGAACAGATAGTTCACAGGACAAATATATGAAAACATATCAATATTTACTTATATTAAGAGAAACACACTTATTTTAAAATATCATTTGTCACATATCCAATGGAAAGAATTTCCAAAATTCTGAAAATTACCATAATTGTAAGGTCAGCACACAACAATGGGGCATCTCTGAAAGAGGTAAATATCTGGCAGTATCTATGCCAAAATTACTGATGTGTTTATCCTTTAACCCAGAAACCCTACCCCATGTAATCTAAATAACAAATAGGGTATTCTAATATATAGACACAGTTGCTATAAGGGGGTGTGGCTTTCTTCAGAACCAATTAGAAACAATGTAAATATCCAGCAATAAGGATCTGGTTAAAGAAACTTTTATCTTTTATCCTGAAGAGAAAGTCACAGTTAAAAAAACAATCAGAAAACTTCCAAGTACAGATGGGGAACAATTTTTAGGATATTTTTGTAAAGAGAAAGAAAAAAGAATATATAACCACGTATATGTTATGCCACTATATATAAGATAGGAAGGTGATATGTATAAACATATTTGCTTTTATTAACTTAAAAACTGAAAGAATAAATGAGAAACTAATAAAAATGGTGAAATGAGGTGAAGGGGCAGAGAGGGGAATGAGGTTTCTTGGCATATATTTTATTATTTTTTTTTAAAAGGGTAGCTTTTTTTTTTTAAAGATTTTATTTATTTATTTGAGAGAGAGAGATCACAAGTGGGCAGAGAGGCAGGCAGAGAGAAAGAAAGGGAAGCAAGCTCCCTGCCGAGCAGAGAGCAAGATGCGGGGCTCGATCCCAGGACCCTGGGATCATGACCTGAGCCGAAGGCAAGGCTTTAACCCACTGAGCCACCCAGGCATCCCTTGGCATATATTTTAAAAACAATTTTGTCTTTAAGTCATATGATACATTTACTGATCACAAACTTTACATAAGTTAAATTACTAAAACTCATCAGAATAATAGAAAAAAATAGCAATACAGGGGCTCCTGGTGGCTCAGTGGGTTAAGCCTCTGCCTTCGGCTCAGGTCATGATCCCAGGTTCCTGGGATCAAGCCCCGCATCTTGCTCTCTGCTCGGCAGGGAGCTTGCTTCCCTTTCTTTCTCTCTGCCTGCCTCTCTGCCTACTTGTGATCTCTGTCTGTCAAATAAATAAATAAAATCTTAAAAAAAAAAAA
>RCUC01148867.1:0-27500 GCA_003697995.1 Taxidea taxus jeffersonii | reverse complement strand
GCTCAGGTCATGATCCCAGCCTCCTGGGATCAAGTCCCACATGGAGCTGCTTTCTCCCCGGGGAGCTTGCTTCTCCCTCTGCCTGCTGGGCCTGCTGTTCCCCCTGCTTGTGCTCTCTCTCTCTGACAAATTAAAAAAAAAACAACAACAAAACTTTAAACAAATAAAAAAATAAAAACACGCAGGTTTAACCATTTGGTAGGGGGGTGTCTTCATTACCTCACGAAGGCTCTGTTTTGACGTTATGAAGGCTCTATTTTGCACTGTTATGACGTGCAAAATAAATACATATGCTTTTCTCCTGTTCATCTTCTTTTTTTTTATTATTACTTTTTTTTTTAAGATTTTTTTTTTTTTAATTTATTTGATAGGGAGAGACACAGTGAGAGAGGGAACACAGGCAGGAGGAGTGGGAAAGTCAGAAGCAGGCTTCCTGCCGAGCAGGGAGCCCGATGCGGGGCTCGATCCCAGGATCCTGGGATCATGACCTGAGCCGAAGGCAGACGCTTAACGACTGAGCCACCCAGGTGCCCCCATCTTCTTTTTTTTTAAAAAGATTTTATTTATTTATTTGACAGACAGAGATCACAAGTAGGCAGAGAGGCAGGCAGAGAGAGAGGGGGAAGCAGGCTCCCCACTAAGCAGAGAGCCCAATTTGGGGCTTGATCCCAGGACCCTGGGATCATGACCTGAGCGGAAAGCAGAGGCTTTAACCCACTGAGCCACCCAGCCGCCCCTCTCCTATTCATCTTTATCAGATTAATTTTCACACCTAACCAGGGACCCTAAGAGAGCCTAGGAAAACCTTCCTCCCCTACAAGTATTTTCCTTTCTACTGTCATTATTTCGGGCCTGGATTACTGGCATGGTAAGTAATAGGTCTCCCTGTTCAACGCTAACAGGTCCCTCCGCCTCTACCCTTTCCTTGGTATAGTCTGTTTTCAACACAGTGCCTGAGGAATCCCTTTAAAATTTAAATGAGTGCTCCTCTGCAAAAATCCTGCCTTGACTCCTTATGACACTGGGAGTAAAAACTGAAGTCCTCCCAATGACTAAAGGCCCTACACATTCTGACCTCCACCACATCTCCGGCTTTGTCTCCTGTCGCTCCCTCTCACCCTGCTCCAGCCACAAGGCTGTTTTTTTTTTTTTTTTTTTAAATATTTTATTTATTTATTTACAGACAGAGATCACAAGTAGGCAGAGAGGCAGGCAGAGAGAGGAGGAAGCAGGCTCCCTGCTGAGCAGAGAGCCAGATGGAGATGTGGGGATCTATCCCAGGACCCTGGGATCATGACCTGAGCTGAAGGCAGAGGCTTTAACCCACCGAGCCACCCAGGCACCCCCACAAGGCTGCTCTTAACACGCAGGCAGGTTCCTGCCTTAAAACCCTAGAATTAGTTGCATCCTTTGCCTCGAATCCCCTGCCCCTAAGTATTCCCATGACTGAATATCTAATTCGCCTCCTTCAACTTTTGTTCCGATGTCACATAATAAAGAGGTTCCTCGGGACGCCTGGGTGGCTCAGTTGGTTAAGCAGCTGCCTTCGACTCAGGTCATGATCCCAGCGTCCTGGGATTGAGTCCCACATTGGGCTCCTTGCTCGGCGGGGAGCCTGCTTCTCCCTCTGCCTCTGGCTGCCACTCTGTCTGCCTGTGCTCCCTCTCTCTCTAACCAAAAAAAAAAAAAAAATCTTAAAAAAAAAGAAAAGAGGTTCCTCTGTTTAAAACTGCATCCACACCTGCCCTTCTCTTTCTTGTCATTTACTTTTACTTTTCTCCAAACTACTTATCACATTCCAGTATCCTATAAAATTTAATATGTTTATTGTCATCCCACCCACCACCCTTACCACTAGGGTGGAAGCTCCTCTAGGGCAAAGAACTTGTCTTTGATGTCTGCTAGTGCCTTCCAGGTGCTTAGAACAGTGGCGCGCATAGTGGGCACTCAGTAAGCATCTGTCCAGTGAACGTTAGGCTCATCTCAAGAGTAGGCGGACGCAATAAGACAAATTCCAGTTCCAGGAGGCCACGCTGGAAGCAAAAAGGAAAAGCAGAGCCACAAATCAGATTCTGAAATTCAGATCAATACGTCAATGACTCACTGGGCCCAAATACAGCCAACCAAATGCTCTGATTTGCGGCTCCTTTTTCTCTGGGGCAGGAGGATCCACTTGCTTGGGAAAGAGTGGAGTCCTGAAAATCTCATTCGGAATATGGGGAAAGCATCAAGAATTCCTGGAACCCTGACCCTGGCCCCCAAATAGTCTCTTTTCATGCATGCTTTGGCTGAAAGAGGGCTCCCATTCCAAGGCTAAAAATGGAATGCAGTCAGGGAGCATGGGCAGCATTCCTTGGGAGATTAAAGAAGATAGGTTCACTGCAAACTCCTTTCTACCTCTTTGTTTTGGGTCTATGCCTGGAGGCTAACGCCATTAAGCAGAAAACAATTGGGGATGCTAAGAAATGGAAGACCAGCAGTCCTGGCCCAGGCCTGATTTTTTCAGCTCTAGGAATGGAGGTTCACACGGCAAGACCCAGCCATGTTACAGACATTCCTTCATCCATAAACAAATATTTATTGAACTCCTTTTTTGTATCAGACACATTCTTGGCCTCAAGGAAACGGTGGTGATGAATATAAGGTCTCTCTTTTCATGAAGCTTATATTCTGGTCGGGGAAACAGAAAATAATCAAGTAAAAAATGACTAAGATAATTTCAGATCATGGTACCTGGTAGGCACTAAGAAGATAATAAAAATGGAAATGCGGTGGGGTTGGGGTGCTTTGGGCAGGGTTGGTAGGAAAGACCTCTAGGAGAAGGGAAGATTCCATCTGAGAGCTGGAGAATGAAAGGGAGCCGGTCATGCAGAGAACATTCGGGTAGACAGAACAGCAAGCACGGAGGTGCTGGGTTGGAAACGATGACCAGAGGAAGTCTGGGTGGCTCAAGAGTTGTGAGCATGAGCAGAAAAGGAATGGAAGATGAAGCTGAAAAGATGAAACGACAGGATGAAGTCAGGCCACACAGTGAACAGACGCCAACAGTTATAAAGCAATGACTATTATATTCTGATTTTAATTGTATAAATAGCACCATAAACTGTAGGGAGAATTTAAAAGCTAGCTCAATAGTCCAGGTGAAAGATGATCACAGCTTCCACAAGTGCGGGGATGGCTGTGATAGAAATAAAAAGACACGAGTGGGCTCAGGAGATAGTAGACATTTTGGAGCGGCAAGAACAAAATGATCTGGAAATTAACCAAAGTGATTTGTGTTTGACACATACGGTCAGTTACACAGCGCGATGCGCTTTAGAAGTGTATATATGAAACCCAAAAATACAGGGGTGGCTGGCTGGCTCCGTTGGTTAAGCAGCCGACTCTTGATTTTGGCTCAGGCTCTGATGTCAGGGTTGTGAGATTGAGCCTGACAGCCCCACCTCGGGCTCCGTGCTCCGTTCCGAGCTCCATGTTCAGTGGGAGTCTGCCTAGGTTTCTCTCCCTCTGCCCTGCCCGCAGTGTACGCACATGCACACACTTTCTCCCTCTCAAAAATAAATACATAAATCTTTTTTTTTTTTAAAGATTTTATTTATTCGACAGAGAGAGACACAGTGAGAGAAGGAGCACAAGCAGGGGGAGTGGGAGAGGGAGAAGCTGGCTTCCCGCGGAGCAAGGAGCCCCATGCAGGTCTCAATCCCAGGACCTCGGGATCATGACATGAGGCAAAGGCAGATGCTGAACGACTGAGCCACCCAGGCGCCTCAATAAATAAATCTTAAAAAAAAACAAAACCAAAAACAAAACCCAAAGATACAATTTTTCTGTAGCATAAAAAAATAAAAAGTATAAGAATTTAAATTATACTAATCAGTATTTTATCTTGGAAATGATCTAGCTGTCTAATGAATATCCATTAAGTAACTCAATTTACTGTTCAAGGTTTTAGTTATCCGAAGATCTTTTTTTCTTTTTTAAGATTTTATTTATTTATTTGTCAGAGAGAGAGAGAGAGAGAGAGAGAGAGAGTGCGGGAGTGAGCACAGTTAGACAAAGTGGCAGGCAGAGGCAGAGGGAGAGGGAGAAGCAGGCTCCCTGCTGAGCAAGGAGCCCTACGCGGGACTCGATCCCAGGACGCTGGGATCATGACCTGAGCCGAAGGCAGCCGCTTAACCAACTGAGCCACTCAGGCGTCCCTTACCCAAGGATCTTGAAAACTAACTTCAAATTGGATAAAAAACCCCAACTAACTCCAAATTAATTATTGTTAAGATGAAGTTTGTTACAATAATTATTCTATTTGGTTAAACATAAATTTATACTTTTTGTAATCCTAAACATTAAGTAGAAGTCATGCTAATTTATTCAATCAGTAAACCAATTAAGTTTAAGAACACATCTAAGTAGAATAAAAATGTACACTAATATTTTACCTCTATAATTATTTATAATTTACTTCTATATACTGTCTATAATCAAGAGAAAAAAAGCTATTTCTATTAAACCAAAAATTTTAAACTAGTTTTGTTCTAGATTTATTTAAATTATGTTAATCTAAAATCTTAAAATGTTTGAGTTATGGGGCCCCTGGGTGGCTCAGTGGATTAAGCCTCTGCCTTGGCTCAGGTCATGATCCTGGAGCCTGCTTCCCCCTTCCCTTCTACCTGCCTCTCTGCCTACTTGTGATCTCTGTCTGTCAAATAAATAAATAAAATCTTTAAAAAAATAAAATAAAATGTTTGAGTTAGTTTATTTAAAAAATGCCCTTTTTCACATTGAAAGTATTAGAAGTTCAGTTTCCTTAATTTCTGGGAATTTTAAGAATGCTTAATTTATATAAGAGCTTATTTATCTCTACGCCAATCAAACTAGTGCTCCTCTAACAGATTTTATAATCTAATTTGGTAATACCATCTGAAGGTGGGAAAATATCGCACATTCACAGAAAGAGAGGTAAAGAGTTTCCTGATTTATAGACATAGAACCATATATACACACTGAAAGACAGAGTTTAAAATTTCAACTGTGAGTCATGCATACCCATGATGGTATGGGCCACACAGCTAGAAAGTGGTAAAGCCAGGACTCTCAGCGGATTAAGTAGTCGAACTGAACACCTCCGGCAGTCCTGCCTTACACTATTGGGAAAAAAAAAAAACATCAGAGCAAGAGTAAAGATCTCCTCTAAGGAAAGGAGAATGAAGGAAACTTCCAAGGCAGCTTTAGACATGGGTCACCAGTCAAGCCCATGCCAGGACCAGCTGAACAGGGGGATTGAGGCGAAAGGTAACATCTACAATCTCAATAGTATTTGGTTAAGCATTTGTTTCCTTGATTAGAGATTGGGTTTGAGTTTCTTGGTCGAAGAATTAAATTGCCAGAAATTCTGTCCTCTGAGAGGCCTATTCCCTTCAGACCATTCACGGTGGCCTGCTACCTATGCATGTTAGTCTCTTTCGGTGGCTGGAGCCAACCAATGGCTACAAAACTCCAGATATGGTACCTCCCTCTTCCAAGAATTCCTTTTTTTTTTTGAAGATTTTATTTATTTATTTGACAGACAGAGATCACAAGTAGGCAGAGAGGCAGGCAGAGAGAGGGGAGGAAGCATGCTCCCTGCTGAGCAGAGAGCCCAATGGGGGACTCGATCCCAGGACCTTGGGATCATGACCTAAGCCGAAGGCAGACACTTTAACCCACTGAGCCACCCAGGCGCCCCTTCCAAGAACTACTTTTGACAAACTATTCTCAAAACTAGTTAAACTGAAGGCTGACTTCTTAGGCTAAATCTCGACAAAATCTCCAAGTTCCTTCCTCAAGACAGAGCATCCTTGGGGAATGGTTCTTGAGCTGCAGCAGCATGAATGAAGTCTGGTGTTTCCCGGTCTTCTGGCTGATCCTTTCCCAGTTTCTGGCGCTGTGATCTGGACCCTCTGCCGCTCTGCCTGATCAATAAAGCAAAAGGTTTTGGTCTCTGCCGGCCTGGGGGTCTCAGTGATTGCACAGCCCAGTAAGTCCTGTGCCTGATAAAGGCACTTTCTTTTCTCTGGAGCATCACTGAAGACTTTCTTGTCCTTGGCGTCAGCTTCTTGATTTCTCTTGTTTTGCTGACTCAGCACTCTCGCAGCCGAAGTTGTACACTCCTGAGGCTCTCGGGGCTAATGACTGTCTCCCATTTGCTTTCATCATTTGAAAACGGGCAATCTGTTCTTCAAAGAACTTCCGGGTCATTGTCCTACTTCTCACTCATACATACCGTTATAGGGCCAATAGCACCCAATACACGAGGCTCTGACAGGATTATAGCACAATTTAAAATTTCAATGACCACTAGGAAATTGACATGTGAACAAAATTATTTACATACCTGGTGCCTTAGAATCAAAGGATTCCAAAATTCCAAATGATTTGGTGGTCCACAATATTTGATTGTTGTAAAAAAGCCTCTGAACAGCAGGAAAAAAATCCAAATTGCTTCCCTTAAAGATTTAAGGGACTCTTCTGACCACCTCAGATGGGCCTCTCTTTTGACCTCCTTCCTGTACCTTTATGTCCTCCACTTTGCTCTGCCTTCCCTGTCCTCCTTCCATACTATCACTGGGACCCCTTCCCTTTCCTTCACTGCTCTTTGTTAAACACATTCCTCTCACTGACAATATCTTCTTACAGTGGCTCATAATAAGGAGTGAATGAAATCACCCCCTACCTCAATGGACTTACACATTTAAACCTTGGCCAAAATCGAATTTACATAATCTAGTTAAAGATTTCACTAATTTTCACACACGTGCAAAAGATTAAAACTCACAAAAGATTTTAGGATTGTTCTAAAAATCTATAGTTTGGTTAACCCATACCTTTCTGGGACCTAGAGAAGCAAAACTTGGATAGAAAATGAAGGATGGGGGCGTCTGGGTGGCTCAGTTGTTAAACATCTGCATTCGGCTCAGGTCATGATCCCAGGGTCCTGGGATCGAGCCCCACATTGGGCTTGTTTGGCAGGAAGCTTGCTTCTCCCTCTGCTGCTCCCCTGCTTGTGTTCTTTCTCTCACTGTGTCTCTCTCTGTCAAATAAATAAATGAAAACCTTTAAAAAAAAAAGAAAAGAAAAAATGCAGGATGGACTTGTTACCAAATTAAATCATGTTAAATACTATATGCATCAAAATTTAAGCATAGATGGATGCTTAAAAGTATAAAAATAAGACAAAATATCTTAGTGGCTTACCTTTTTTTTTTTAAGATTTTGTTTCTTTATGCATTTGAGAGACAGAGAGTGAGGGACAAGAAGACTCCACCTCGAACGCAGACCATGACCCAAGCTGAAATCTAGAGTCAGAGGCCCTTGGGCTCCTGGGTGGCTCAGTTAGTAGGGTGTCTCCCTTCAGCTCAGGTCATGATCCCAGGGTTCTGGGATCGAGTCCCACATCTGGCTCCTTGCTCAGCGGGGAGCCTGCTTCTCCTTTTGCTTGCCACTCCTCCTGCTTGTGTGCTCTCCCTCTCCCTCTCTCTGACAAATAAATAAATAAAATCTTAAAAAAAAAGAAGCTCCAGCTTTTTCAGATCCAAGTGCATTATTTAGGACATGACATCACATTAAGTGGAAAGTCCCTTTCTTCTCATTCATTGGAAGCTACGCGAGACTTGCCCCCACCCAATTACTAAAAAAAAATTTCAAGGATTTCTCTCAGTCTCACAGGATACTGTAGACATTGGATTTCTAACTTTTCAGGATTGGCTTTTCCTTTATATGTTCTTTTTTTTTTTAAGATTTTATTTATTTAAGGGAGAGAGAGTAAGAAAGCACAATCAGGGGAAGCAGCAGGCAGAGTGAGAAGCAGACTCCCCACTGAGCAGGGGGCCCGATGTGGGACTTGATCCCAGGACCCTGGAATACGACCTGAGTGGAAGGCAGATACTGAACAGGCTGAGCCACCCAGGCATCGCAGGCCACGGCAGATCTTAAGGTGGGGATGGCAACACACAACGGTCTTAGTGTACGGGCTCTGGGTCATTCCCTATCAGTCAAGCTACAGACCGAATTCAACCGTGTGAGCAATCAGTCATTCTCATGCAACGAAGCCCCAGCAGAAATTCTGGACACTGAACGGGTGTGCTTACATCATTGCCAGTACTTCTCTGTAGATTGTCACACACCAATATCCGAAAAACAATGCA
Source organism: Taxidea taxus jeffersonii (assembly GCA_003697995.1). Classification (NCBI taxonomy): domain Eukaryota; kingdom Metazoa; phylum Chordata; class Mammalia; order Carnivora; family Mustelidae; genus Taxidea; species Taxidea taxus. The sequence continues at coordinate 19,320 of RCUC01148867.1, read as the reverse complement.
TTCTGATTCTACAGGGAGAGGAAAATTGGAGCTTTGGATTTAGTACATATAGATTCTGCCTGTTGTGTTTCTTCATTTGGTTGATTTTCGCCTGTAACATTTTCCTCTGATGAACTGTAATTGTGAATATCATTTCAGTGAGTTCTAGCAAATCATCAAAACTGAGGGTCATTTTGGGAACACCACGAACGTACACTTGGTGTCAGAGGTGAGAACATGTTGAGGACAGTGACTTCTATGTAGTTGACCCACTTCTCTCTCTCTCTCTGACAAATAAATAAATAAATAAATAAATAAATAAAATCTTTAAAAAATAAATAAATATAATCTTTAAAAAACAAATCTGATGTGGCCAGTTCCTAAACAAAGACACTCTTATCAGGCATGACAAATTCCCTCCCAGAAGCTGAGGGCAAAAGCCAGACTTCTCTTTGAACAAGGCCAAATTCTTTACTACACAATTCTGTTGCTGAGTTGGGTTTTCGATAAATGTCTACTAGGTGAAATTGGTTAATAGTATGGGCCACATCTTCTATGTATTTACCTATTTTCTGTCTACTTGTATCAGTCATTGGGAAGCAGGTATTGAAATCTTTAGTTATAACTGTGGATTTGTTTGTTTATAGTCATAGTTCTATCAGTTTTTTCCTCATCAATATTCTGCTATAATGTGCTTAAGATTATTATGTCCTTTCAGTAAACTGACATATTTATCATTATGGAATGACTCTCCTTATCCTTGGTAATATTCTTTTATTTGTTTCCTTTTTTTGTTTTGTTTTCTGTTTTTTTTAAAGATTTTATTTATTTGAGAGAAAGAGAGAGCACAGGAGCAGGGAGGAAGGGCAGAGGGAGAGGAAGAAGTGACTCCTCGCTGAGCAGGGAGCCTGATGCGGGGCTTGATCCTGGGACCATGAGATCATGACCTGACCCAAAGGCAGATGCTTAACCGACTGAGCCACCCAGGTGCCCTGGTAATATTCTTTTATTTGAAATATACTTTGTCTGATACTAACCTAGAAACTCCAGCTTTCTTTTCTTTTTTGTAACACCTGTATTGAAATATAATTCACATACTATCATGTCTACTTCTTTGAAGTGTATAATTCAGTAGCTTTTAGTATATTCACAGAGTTGTGGATTTAATACCACTCTAAAATTCCAGAATATTTTTGTCAACCCAAAAAGAAATTTCATACCAGCAATTACTCCCTGCTTCCTACTATTCCCCGGAAACCACTAATCTATATTCTGTATTTTATTTATTTTTTATCTATCTATCTATCATCTATCTATTTATCTATTTTTTAATTTATTCAGATGTTTAACCTACTGAGCCACCTGAATTATATCAGTTTTTGTTTATAGGGGAATGCCTAATTTCTCCTTCATTTGTTGAGGGATATAGAACTCTTGATTGACAATAGCATTTTGAATAGATCATCCCACTGCTTTCTGGCTTCCATTGTTTCTGATGAGAAACCAGCTGTGACTTATTGAGGATCTCTTGTAGTGATGAGTCATCTTTCTCCGGCTGCTTTCAAAATTCTTGGTCTTCTGTTTTTCTATGACATATCAAGGGATGCATGCCATTTAGTTTACCCTGAGAGTTCATTGAGCTTCTTGGACATACCAACCAATGTTTTTCCTCAATTTCTGGCTGTTATTTCTTAGAATATTCTTTCTGCCCATTTTTCTTCTCCTCTTCCTGAGACTTCAGTCATGCCTGTGTTGGTTCACTTGATGGTGTTCCACAGGTCTCAAACCTCAGTTCATTTTCTTCATTCTTTCTTATTTCAGTTCTTCAGAATGGATAATCTCAATTGACCTTTCTCTGAGTTCACTGATTCTTTCTTCTGCCTGTTGAAATCTACTGTTCAGTCCATCTACTGAGACACAATTTCTGGTTTCTTTACATAGCTCATATTCTCACATTCCTACATAAATTTTTTGTTGAAAACTGGACATTTTATTTATTTATTTTTAAAAGATTATTCATTTATTTGAGGGAGAGAGAGAGAGTGAGTGAGCACAAGTGGGGGGCAGAGACAGAGGGAGAGAGAGAAGCAGATTTCCCACTGAGTAGGGAGCCCCATGCAGTGCTTGATCCCAGGACCCCAAGATCATGACCTGTGCTGAAGACAGATGCTTAACCACTGAGCCACCAGGTGTCTCATAAACTGTACATTTTTTAAAAAGATTTTATTTATTTATTTGACAGAGATCACAAGTAGGTAGAGAAGAAGGCAGAGAGAGGAGGAAGCAGGTTCCCCACTGAGCAGAAAGCCTGATGTGGGACTTGATCCCAGGATCCTGGGATCATGACCTGAGCCGAAGGCAGAGGCTTTAACCCACTGAGCCACACAGGCACCCTAAACTGTACATTTTAAATTATGCAATGTGGTGGGGTTCCTGGGTGGCTCAGTTGGTTGAGCATCCAACTCCTGATTTTAGCTCAGGTCATGATCTCAGGGTACTGAGGTCAAGTCCCATTTGAAGCTCTATGCTCAACTGTGGAGTCTGCTTGTCCCTCTCCCTTTGGTCTTCCCTTTGTCCTCTCTCTCAATCTGTATATAAAATAAATAAATAAAATAAAATCTTTAAATTACACAATGTGTTAACTTTGTAAATCGGATATTCGCCCTTTCCTCAGGATTTGTTTAATGAGTTTCCTGGACTAATTCTCTACAGTGTATATTCTTTGTTATATGAAATCTCTGCTGAGTTAGCTTAGTAGACAGTTTAATGATTAACTAGAGACTTCCTTAAATATCTTAAACAAATAAGTCTTCCAGGTTTTGCTAAATGACTCTGTGTGTATTGGGATATGGTTTCAATGATTTGTCAGGCAGTTTACATCTGTTATGAGCCTTTACTTGCTTGAGCAAAACCTTGAAGTCAGCCAGCATTGAGAATTTATAGTCTTCTTAGGCCCTTCTTGGGTGTGCATATACCACCCATGTGGCATTATAAATTCCTAAGTTCCCAGGACTCTGTCAGATCTTCACAACTCTCCCTGTGGACATCTTACTCTCCAACTTTTCCTTTTAAGATTTTTCATCAGTCTATTCTTAGCCCCAGCTGTTAACACCTCTGGCAGCTTCAATGTTAAACAATTGTCACTGATTGTTTTTGATAAATTGCTGGTGGTTAGGACTATTCTTAAAGATTGAGTCCTGATTCAGGTCAAATAAAGAAAAGCTCTGAGAATGGCACTTTTCAATGAGCTGCCAGACAAGTCAAATAGTGACAATTCTCTGGGCTTTTGGGGAACTCTAAATCCATTTTCCTCACTCCAATAGCTGCTAGCCTGCTGGTTTTCATAGCTACTGTAGCTGTAAGGCTATCAGATTTAAATGGTACTTGGAAGGTGGGAGAAGAGGTATTGGATTACAGAAAGTTATTATGCCCCAAAGGTTATTGTTCTTGCTGAGAATCAGACTTTTTTGTGAATAAACACTCTCAGATTATCAAAAGACTTTGTTTAATTTCAAGAGTTTGAAAAAGTTGATTTTTGGAAGTTTTTTATCTAAATTTCTCATTGCTTTTATGGAGGAACAGATCTTTTGAGTTCCTTAATGCCATTCTGGAAGTTATATAGCTCTCCATCTTTCTTTTCTTTTGTGTTAGCATGGTGTATCATTTTATATCCTTTTAGTTTTATTCTATTTGTGTCTTTATTATAGATATACTATATATGTTTATATATATAAACATATATGTATATACTATATATGTATATACTATATATGTAAACATACTGTATACATTTATATATTTATAATATATATATAAAGTTTTTATTAAAGCCAGTTGACTTTTTTTTTAAGTGCCAGTTGCACCTATTTGTGTCTTTATTTTAAAATGAGTTTCTTGTGGTGCTGGTTGGATCTGTCAGTGGTGCATGTGACTCTTGATCTCTGGGTTATGACTTTGAGCTCTACATTAGGTGTAGAGATTACTTAAAAATAAGATCTCAGGGGCGCCCGGGTGGCTCAGTGTGTTAAAGCCTCTGCCTTCGGCTCAGGTCATGATCCCAACGTCCTGGGATCGAGCCCCCCATCGGGCTCTCTGCTCTGTGGGGAGCCTGCTTCCTCCATTCTCTCTCTGCCTGCCTCTCTACTTGTGATCTCTGTCTGTCAAATAAATAAATAAAATCTTAAAAAAAAATATCAATCAATCACTAAATAAATTAATAAATAAAATGAGTTTCCTGATAGTTGTATTTGTTGGATATTGCTTTTAAATTTTTTTATTTTTATTTTTTAAAAGTTTCATTTATTTATTTTAGAGAGGAGAGAGAAAGAGAGTGGGGGGAGGGGCAGAGGGAGAGAGCATTCTAAAGCAGACTCCCCACTGAGCATGAAGCTGGACATGGGGCTTGATCCCAGGAACCTGAGACCATGACCTGAGCAGAAGTCAAGAGTCAGTTGCCTAACTGACTGAGCCACCCAGGTGCCCCCTTTTGAAAATTCTTTTTTAAATTGGGATGTTAAGAAGACTTAAAATTGTTTAATAATGTTGAATTTAAAGTTACCTACTTGTTAATTTCTTTCTGTTTTTTTCATCTGCTCATTGTTCTCTCTCTGTCTCTCTTTTAAGAAAATTATTTTTGGGGGCCACCTGGGTGGCTCAGTGGATTAAAGCCTCTGCCTTCTGCTCAGGTCACGATCCCAGGGTCCAGGGTCTCTGCTCAGCAGGGAGCCTACTTCCTCCTCTCTCTCTGCCTGCCTCTCTGGCTACTTGTGATCTCTGTCTCTCAAATAAATAAATAAAATCTTAAAAAATAAGAAAGAAAATTATTTTCGGGGCACCTGGGTGACTCAGTCAGTTAAACATCTCACTTAAACATGATCTCAGGGTCCTGGGATAGAGCCCTGTGCTGAGCATCCCAGTCAGTGGTGAGCCTGCTTATTGTTCTTTCCCTATCCCTCCCTCCCTTGCTCGTCTCTCTTTCAAATGAGTAAATACAATCTTAAAAAAAAAAAAAAAGTTAAAACCTCTTTTGGACTGAGGATTTTTTATGATTCTATTTTATCTTTTTCATTGCCTTTTAGCTCAAGGGCTTTGGATTTTGTTTTGCTTTGAGTAGTTGCTCTATGGTCTATAGTATACATTTTTTTTTTAAGATTTTATTTATTTATTTCACAGAGAGAGAAATAGCACAAGCAGGGCAAGCAGCAGCAGAGAGAGGGAGAAGCAGGCTCCCTGCTGAGCAGAGAGCCTAATGTGCGACTTGATCCCAGGACCCTGGGATCATGACTGGAGCCAAAGGCAGATGCTTAACTGACTGAGCCACCCAGGTGCCCCTATAGTATACAGCTTTAACTTATTATTGTCTATTTTGAAGTAACATCATACTGCTTCACAAATAGTGTAAGAACCCACAACAACATAGTTTCATTTCTCTACTTCTGGTCTTTGTCCTATTGCTGCATATAATCTATTTCTACATATGTAATAAATCTCTTCTTTCTTTCTTTCCTTCTTTCTTTCTCCCCTTTTCTTTCTTTCTTTCTTTCTTTCTTCCTTCCTTCCTTCCTTCCTTCCCTCCCTCCTTTCTCCTTTCTCTCTCCTCCACCCTTTCCTTTCGAAGTAGGCTCCATGTGGGGCTTGATCTCAACAACCTTGAGATCAAGACCTGAGCTGAGATCAGGAGTTACATGTTTAACTGACTGAGCCATCCAGGCACAGCTGTTATGTTTGCTTTAATAGTCAGTTTTCATTTTTTTTTTCTTTAAGATTTTATTGTCAAGTAATCTCACATCTAATGTAGGGGTCAAACTCATAACCCCAAGATCAAGAGTCATGTGCTCTACCAATTGAACCAGCTATGTGCCCTGTCAGTTTTCTATTAAAGAATTTTTTTTTAAAGATTTTATTTATTTATTTGAGAGAGAGAGAGAGACCACGAGAGGGGAGAGATCAGAAGGAGAAGCAGACTCCCCGCCCAGCAGGGAGCCTGATGTGGGACTGGATCCTGGGACTCCAGGATCTTGACCTGAGCCGAAGACAGTTGCTTAATCAACTGAGCCACCCAGGTGCCCCTCTATTAAAGAAATTTAAATTTAAATAAATTTATTTATTTTTTAAAAGATTTTATTATTTATTTGAGAGAGAGAGAGAGAGAGAGCATGAGCACAAGCAAGGGGATTGGTAGGCAGAGGGAGAAGGGGAAGCAGGCTCCTGCTGAGCAAGGAGCCCAATTCAGGGCTTGATCCCAGGACCCTGGGATCATGACCTGAGCTGAAGGCAGAGGCTTTAACTCACCGAGCCACCCAGGCACCCCTTCCTTTAACATTCTTATAGTTTAGGTGTGCTTGTATGAATTTCTTCAGATTTTGAATGCTGAAAACTTCTTTATTTGGCCATTGGTTTTTTTTTGTTTGCTTGTGTTTTTGTTTTATTTTATTTTTTTAGGTTTTATTTATTTGACAGAGAAATCTGCTTCATTATCTTTATAGCCTGTAAATAAGTTGTCTTTTTAAATCCTAAATCTGTTTTTAAGATTTAAGATTTTCTCTTTATCAGTAGTTCTAAGCAATTTGATTTTGATATACTTTTGTTCCTGTATCTTGGGTTTCAGGCTTGCTGATATTTATGGATCTGTGGATTTAAGTTAAACTTTTTTTTTTTCTTTTTAAGTAGGCTCCACGCCCAGTGCGGAGCTTGAACTCATTACCCAGAGATCAAGAGTCGCATGCTCTACCAACTGAGCCAGCCAGGCGCCCCAGATCTCTGGATTTATAATTTTCATCAAGTTGGAAAATTTTTTATCCATTAAGCTTTAAAATATTTCTTCTGCCTGACTCTCCCTTCACGTTCAGGGACTATGTATGTTGGGCCACTAGAAGTTGTCCCACATCTCACCATGTTTTGCTTATATTTTTTGGTGTTCATTTTCCTTTTGTTTCATTTTGTACAGTTTCCATTGCAACATCTTCAAGTTCTCTAATCATTTTTCTCTTGTGTCTAATCTGTTATTAATCCTGTTATCAATTGAATTGTGTCCCCCTCAAAGTTCATATGTTGAAACCCTAGCACCCAATATTACTTCATTTGGTGATAGAGCCGTTACAGAAATAATTAACTTAAAATGAGGCCATAAGGGTGGGGTCCTAATCTAATGGGACTGATATCCTTATAAGAGGAAGAGAAGTTTGAAGTGTTTGCCTACAGAGAAAAGCCCATGTGAGGACAGAGCATTTGTTAGCCAAAGGAAGTGAGGTGACCATTTGTTAGCCAAAGGAAGAGTCCTTGTTAGAAGCAAACTTTGCTGGAAACTTGATCTTAAGCCTTAGCCTTCAGAATTTTGAGAAAATATACTTTGGTTGATTAAACCATCCAGCTTGTGTTTCTGTTGTGGAGTCCCTAACACATTAATACAAATACCATTCAGTGTATATTTTATCTCCAAAAGTTCTATGTGGGGGCATCTGGCTCAGTCAGTAAAGCATGAGACCCTTAATCTCAGGGTCATGAATTTAAGCCCCACAGTAGGTGTAGAGCTTACTTAAAATAATGAAAATAATAATAAAAAAAATAATAAAATAAGAAACTTTTTTTAAAAAAGATTTTATTTATTTATTTGACAGAGAGAGAGAACTCAAGTAGGCGGAGAGGCAGGCAGAGAGAGAGAGGAGGAAGCAGGCTCCCCACTGAAGAGAGAGCCTGATGCGGGGCTCGATCCCAGGACCCTGGGATCATGACCCGAGCTGAAGGCAGAGGCTTTAACCCACTGAGCCACCCAGGTGCCCCAATAAGAAACTTTTTTAAAAAATAAAAGTTATATGTGAATTTTATATGGTTTTTAAAGACTTCTAAAAAATTTATTTGAGAGAGAGAGTGTGTACTTGGGGAGAGGTAGGGAGAGGGACAAGTAGACTCTGTGCTGAGCACAGAGCTCCACACAGGGCTCAATCTCAGGATCCTGAGATCATGACCTGAGTCAAAATCAAGAGGTGGATGCTTAACTGACTGAGCCCCCCAGGTGCCTCAGTGAATTTTAAAAAATATCTTCCATGTCTTTCAACATTCTCATAATTTCTTGTACTATTTTGAAATTATGGAATATATGCATATCATTTGTGTCGTTCCTTTTTTTTAAAAAGATTTTTATTTATTTTACAGAGAGGGAGAGAACACAAGGCAGAGAGAGTGGCAGGCAGAGGGAGAGCCAGGTAGAGGGAGAAGGAGAAGCAGGCACTCCGCTGAGCAGAGAGACCAGCATGGGGCTGGATCCTAGGACCCTGTGATCATGAACCAAGCTGAAGGGAGATACCCAACCAACTGAGCCACCAGGCACCTCTCATTCGTGTCATTTCTTCTTCTTCTTCTTTTTAAAAAAATATTTTATTTATTTTTTTGACAGAGAGATAGCGCAAGTAGGCAGAATGGCAGGCAGAGGGAGTAGGCTCTCCACTGAGCAGGGAGCCGGATGCAGGGCTCCATCCCAGGACCCTGAGATCATGACCTGAGCTGAAGCAGCCACTTAACCAACTGAGCCACACAGGCCCCCCTTGTGTCATTTCTGAATCTATTTTTTTCTTTTTCTTTCTTTCCTTAGGATTTTATTTATTTGTCAGAGAGAGAGTGCACAAGAGATCACCCACGCTTGCACACAGGGGGAGGGCCAGAAGGAGAAGCAGTCTCCCCACTGAGCAAGGAGCCCAATGTGGGACTCAATCCCAGGAGCCTGATTTCATGACTGAGCTGAAGGCAGACACTTAACCAACTGAGCCACCCAGGTCCCCCTCTTAATTTATTCCTATTATTTGATTTTTCTCTTCATTACGGATTGTATTTTCCTGTATACTTGCTGCCTAATAATTTTTTATTGGATAACAGATATTGTGAATCTTACATTCTTAGGTGATTTTTTTTGTTTGTTTTTTGTTTTGGTAGTCTAAATATGTAAACATTGTGTTTATTCTGGGCTGCTATTAAATCACTTGGAAACAGTTTGGTCCTTTCATGTGTTGCTTTTCAGCCTTGTTAGGTAAAATCAGAGCTGTGAGTTGTATTGGCCTTACTACTGAGGCAATCCTTCTCAGAATTCTACAATAACCCTGTGTATTACCAGGTTGTTCCATTCTGATTGTTGGGAATATAAACTATTTTCAACCTTGTATATTTTCTGGGAGTTACTCTGCATCTTCTACCCAGTGGTTCTTTCACTGGTCTATGGCAGATAGTTTTCTCATACCATGTGTTGATGAGTATTCAACTGAAGACTGAAGGGAAATCCCCTGTTTATCTCTGCAGCTCTTTCCTCTCTAACACTTTACCCTGTACATTATAGATGCCTTGATCTGTCCAAATTCTCATCTACACTCAACTCAAGGAGACCCTGGGCTGTGTTTCTGTTCACTGTGCTGAAATCTAGAAGCTATCTCCAGTTATGTGGGTAAATGATTCATTTTCTCGTCCTCTTCTCCCTGGGACCACTCTTCTGCATTGTCTCTTGTTCAGTTTAGGAAATCCATTCTTTCTTCCTTTTTTTTTTTTTTTTTCTAATTGAAGTATTATTGACACACAATGTTAATTGGTTTCTGATGTACAACATAATGACTCAGGAGATCTATATGTTCTGCTATGCTCACCATAGGTTTAGCTACCATCTGTGACATACAATACTATTATGCTATCATTAACTATATTTCTATGTTGTACCTCTTATCCCCATAACTTACACATTCCATAACTGGAATTTTTTTTAAAGATTTTATTTATTTATTTACAGACAGAGATCACAAGTAGACAGAGAGAGAGGAGGAAGCAGGCACCCCGCTAGCAGAGAGCCCAACTCAGGGCTTGATCCCAGGACCCTGAGATCATGACCTGAGCCGAAGGCAGAGGCTCTAACCCACTGAGCCACCCAGGTGCCCCTTTTTTTTCGTTTTAGAGAGAGAGTGCATGTGAACATGGGGGAAGGAGCAGATGGAGATAGAGAATCTTAAGCAACATCCATGTTCAACATGAAGCTCAACCTGGGGCTTGATCTCACAACACTGTGATCATGACCTGAATCAAAATCAGGAGTCAGACATCTAACTGACGAAGCCACCCAGGTGCTCCATAACTGAAAATTTTCGCCTCCTACTCTCCTTCACCCATTTTGTCCATCCCCTCTAACATCCACCACTTTGTTCTCTGTATTTATGGGTCTCCCCTCTGGCAATGTCTAGTTTGTTTTCTGTATTTATGGATGTTTTTCATTTTTTTAATTTTTAAAAGATTTTAACTAATCTCTACACACAATGGTAGGACTTGAACTTACAATCCTGATATTGAGAGTTGTGTGCTCTACTGACTGAGCCAGTCACATGTCCCTTGTCTGTGTTTTTAGCCATTTAATCTGTCCCTGCTATTTCCATGTTTAGAAGTGGAAGTCTCCCTAAAAGTGCTTAAGTACTTTGCCTTTCCATTTGAACAGGTGCAAATAGTAATATAGCATTAATGTGTGATTAGTGTGATGATCTTGAGATGTCAGCACCAGCCAAATTTCTTTGGATTATATTAGACTATAAAGCTAGCAAACAAGCAAATCTGTGAAGGTGTATTATAGACCCTTCTAGGTCCAAGCAAATAGCATCTGATGATCCTTACAAACTGATACTGATTTTTAAAAAATCTTTTGCAAGATCAATACATGCATATATACCAGGCAATATACCATTTCTAGAACAATAGCTGTGATTGAAATCACCGTCTGATACATTTTATGACCCACAATCATTCTCCAGGATCACAAGCTAAATGGGGTACTTGAATGGGGGATATTTTAGATATCAACATCCTTGCACATACCAAGCTAGGAAGCAAGAATCAACAAATACCAAAAAAACCTTACTATTGTGTTGGCCACGATTTCTGATCATAATGAGATGTAATTAGAAATCAATAATAAAAACATAACTTTTAGGGGTGCCTGGGTGGCTCAGTTGGTTAAGCACCTGACTCTTGATTTTGGCTCAGGTCATGATCTAAGGGTCATGGGATTGAGCCCTGCATTGGGCTGTGCTCAATGGGGAATCTCCTTGATGTTCTCCTTCCTTCTCCCTCTGTCCCTCTCCCCCTGCTCCACTCTCTCTCTCTCTATAAAATAAATAAGTAAATAAATATTTTTAAAAAGTTTATTTATTATTATTTTTTAAAGATTTTATTCATTTATTTGACACAGAGAGAGAGATCACAAGCAGGCAGAGAGGCAGGCAGAGGTGGGGGGGGGAGCAGGCTCCCCACTGAGCAGAGAGCCCAATGCAGGGTTCGATCCCAGGACCCTGAGATCATGACCTGAGCTGAAGGCAGAGGCTTAACCCACTGAGCCACCCAGGTGCCCCTTATTATTATTATTTTTTTTGAAAAATATTTTATTTATTTACCCAACAGAGAGAGCGAGCGAGCATGGGTAGACAGAGTGGTAGGCAGAGGAAGTGGGAGAGGCAGGCTCCCCACTGAGCAGAGAGCCTGATGTGGGGCTCAATCCCAGGACCCTGGGATTACCATCCAAGCCAAAGGCAGACACTTAACTGACTGAGCCACTTGGGTGCCCCAAAAACATAAGTTTTAAATGCACACATTTGGAAAACTTAAAACACATCTCTACAGGGTGCCTGGGTGGCTCAGTTGTTAAGCGTCTGCCTTCAGCTCAGGTCATGATCCCAGTGTCCTGAGATCGAGCCCCACATCAGGCTGCTTGCTCAGCGGGAAGCCTGCTTCTCCCTCTCACTCCCCCTGCTTGTGTTCCCTCTCTCGCTGTGTCTCTCCCTCTGAGGAATGAATAAATAAATAAAATCTTAAAAACAACAACAACAACAACACATCTCTACGGACTTCTGTGGAAAGAACAAGGTGCATAGCTGGAATTAATAATTCAAGATCCTGAGTATTGTTTAATATACGATTACCACTTACATAATCATATATTACATTTGTGTGTATATATTTGTGGGTATATATAAAAATCATTTGGAAATATGCCTCTAAAATTTAATACTGGACACTTGTATTGGGGGAGTGTATAAACCATGTAGATGGGATCGGTAGTAGGATGGAAACTTCACTGAATACCATTTCACATGTTTCATCTTTGATTTCCAGTGAAGGCTTTAGATGACTGCAGTCCTTGCTGACCTTTTAAATGTGGCCCCAAGTGAGACCCTGAGCTAAAACCACTCACCTAAGCTACTCCCAGATTCTACAGGGACTACTTAAAGATAATAAATGTTAAAAAAAAAAAGATAATAAATGTTTATTGTGTCCGGCTGCCAAGTTAGTAATTTGTTACGCAATAACTAATACACCAGTCCTCACAAAAGTTTTGGTTGAGGGACGCCTGGGTGGCTCAGTTGGTTAAGCGGCTGCCTTCGGCTCAGGTCATGATTGAGTCCCGCATCGGGCTCCTTGCTTGGCAGGGAGCCTGCTTCTCCCTCTGCCTGCCTCTCTGTCTGCCTGTGCTTGCGCTCTCTCTCTCTCTCTCTCTCTCTAACAAATAAATAAATAAATAATCTTAAAAAAAAAAAAAGTTTTGGTTGAATTTCTGTTGCCTGTGTGGTTAGAAAAGTTTTAAGTAGAAATTTGACAACTGGGGTGCCTGGGTGGCTCAGTGGGTTAAAGCATCTGCCTTTGGCTCAGGTCATGATCCCGGGGTCCTGGGATCGAGCCCCGCATCTGGCTCTCTGCTCAGCAGGGAGCCTGCTTCCTCCTCTCTCTCTGCCTGCCTCTCTGCCTACTTGTGATCTTTGCCTGTCAAAAAAATAAATAAAATCTTAAAAAAAAAAAAAAAAGAAGCAAATACTTTCTTAGGAAGAGCTTATTTCTGCTGCCCTGCTTCTCTCTTTAGCTCAGGCCGGTAGTGCTGGTAGGATGGGCAAGTGTCAAGGTCTCCGTACTGCCAGGAAGTTCTGCAGCCACTGATGAGATCAGAAGCAGCATGATGAGCAGTATAAGAAAGCCCACTTGGGTACAGTCCCAAAGGCCAACCCTTTTGGAGGCACTTCCCAGGCAAAAGGAATTATGCTGTAGAAAGTAGGGGTTGAAGCCAAGCAGCCAAATTTTGCCATCAGGAAGTGGGTCAGGGTCCAGCTGATCAAGAATGGCAAAAAATAAAAATAAAATAAAAAAATAAATCACATTTTTAAAAAGATTTTATTTATTTATTTGACAGCAGAGATCACAGGTAGGCAGAGAGAGAGAGGGGGAAGCAGGCTCCCCGCCGAGCAGAGCACCCAATGTGGGGCTCGATCCCAGGACCCTGGGATCACGACCTGAGCTGAAGGCAGAGGCTTTAACCCACTGATCCACCCAGGCGCCCCAAAATCACAGTTTTTGTACCCAGTGATGGTTGTCTGAATTTTATTGAGGAAAATGATGAGGTTCTGGTTGCTAGATTTGGTCGTAAAGGTCAGGCTATTGGTGACATTCCTGGAGTTTGCTTTAAGGTTGTCAAAGTAGCCACTGTCTCTCCTTTGGCATTATACAAGGGCAAGAAGGAAAGACCAAGTTCATAAGCTTTGATTGTGAAAACATCCAATAATAAATTTTCATAAACCAAAAAAAAAAAAAAAAGAAAAAGAAAAAGAAAAAAGGAAGCGCTTATTTTTAACAGGTCTCAAAGAATTTCTGAGGGTAAATTTCAAGGTAAGTAATAGTTCACATTGAGAATCACAGAGCACCTACAAGCAAAAGATATCATGAGTGAGAGTCAGAAAACCAATAAGCAGCAGAAGCAAACATGCAAAGAATCCATATATTGAATTTTTATCAATGAAATAATCTAAAATGATTATGCTTAATATGCTTCAAGACATAAAAGCAGGAAAAAGAAACTATGAACAGGAAAAGAAACCATAATGAACAACCAAGCAGATTTTTTAAAAGAATAGAGTAGAACTTCTATAAATAAAAAATACATCATATTATTAAATAGTCAAGGACTGATTAAATAGTAGATTAGACACAATTGAAAAGAGGACCAGGGCAATAAAAAATAGATCCAAAGAATTTATCCAGAATGCTATCCATGGATTCAAAGATAGAAAATATGAATGAAGGGTTAAGAGAAATGGAGGACAGAATGAAAAAGTCAAATATATAGCTCAGTGGAGTTCCAGAAGAAGATAATGGAAATATTGGGGATGAAGAAATATTTGAAGATAAAATGACTAGGAATTTTTCAGGATTGTTGAGAGAGATCAATCCTTAGATCCAGAAAGCCCAGTGAAATCTCAAAGGAATAAATAAAATGAAATATAATAGAAACATATTACAATTTAACTGCAAATCAGAAAAGAACATATTAAAAAGCAGAGTAAGGGATGCCTGGGTGGCTCAGTTGGTTAAGCGTCTGCCTTTGGCTCAGGTCATGATCCCAGGTTCTTGGGATCAAGTCCTACATCATTGGGCTACTTGCGCAGTGAGGAGTCTGCCTCTCCCTCTGCCTTCCTCCCTCCTGCTTATGCACTCTCTCTTTCTCTCTGGCAAATAAATATATAAGATTTTTTTAAAAATTTAAAAAGCAGAGTAAGGTTAAAGAAAGCATTTGAGAGGAAATAATACAAGTAAGAAAAAAAATTAATGAAATAGCAATAAAATGACACCACAGAGGGATCTATAAAACAAAGCAGGTGTTAAAATAGACAAACTTATAACGAGATATATAATAAATAAATTACAGGGGTACCTGGGTGGCTCATTTGTTAAGCATGTGCCTTTAGCTCAGGTCATGATCTCAGGGTCCTGGGATTGAGCATGGCATGAGCATTCCCTGCTCCTCAGGAAGCCTGCTTCTTGCTGTCCCACTCCTCCCGCTTGTGTTCCCTCTCTCGCTGTGTCTCTCTCTGTCAAAGAAATGAACAAAATCTTTAAAATAATAGATAAATAAGACTACACGTGGCTCTTTTTTTTTTTTTAAAGATTTTATTTATTTATTTGACAGCGATCACAAGTAGGCAGAGAGGCAGGCAGAGAGAAAGATAGGGAAGAAGGCTTCCTGCTGAGCCAAGGCCAATGCGGGGGTGTGGGTGTGGAGGGGCTCTATCTCAGGACCCTAAGATCATGACCTGAGCCAAAGGCAGAGGCTTAACCCACTGAGCCATCCAGGAGCCCCTACTTACAGCTCTTTGAGAAAGATGCAGTAGCAGCTCCTGACTCGCCGCTGCTCACTTGCAGGGAGGAACAAGTCAATTAGGAAGCCAGGCTGCTTTACAGACTCTGGGAAGGGGCAGGGGGGCTCAGTTGGTTAAGCATCTGCCATCTGCTTTCGGCATGATCCCAGGGTCTTGGGATAGAGCCCCACATTGGCTCCCTGCTCAGCAAAGAGCCTGTTTCTCCCTTTGCCTGCCACTCTGCCTACTTGTGCGCGCTCTCTACCTCTCTATTAAATAAATAAATAAGTAAAATCTTCAAAAAAGAAACAAAGAAAGAAAGACACTGGAAAGACACCCGTGGATTCAGAGATGGTGATTCACCAAATTAGAATCACTCTGAGCAGCTGCAACATAAAATCTTTGGAAAAGGTATGTGCTGACTTGATCAGAGGCCCAAAGGAAAAGAATCTCAAAGTGAAAGGACCAGTTTGGATGCTTATCAAGACTCTGAGAATCACTATAAGAAACACTCCTGTGGTGAAGGTTCTAAGATTTAGGATCGTTTTCAGATGAAGATCCACAAGCGACTCATTGATTTGCACAGTCCTTCTGAGATGGGGTTTTGTGTGTGTGTGTGAGTGTGTATGTGTTTTTAAAGACTTTTATTTATTTATTTGACAGAGAGAGAGACCGCGAGAGAGGGAACACAAGTGGGGGGAGTGAGAGAGGGAGAAGCAAGCTCCCCGCAGCACAGGAAGCCCAATGTGGGGCTTAATCCCAGGACCCTAGAATCATGACCTGGCGAATGCTTAAGGACTGAGCCACACAGGCTCCCCCCTTCTGAGATTGTTAAGCAGATGACTTCCATCTGTATTGAGTCAGGAATTGAGGCTGAAGTCACCATTGTAGATGCTTTTAATAAATTTTATATAAAATATTATATATACATATTTTAATATATTAATATATAAAATTTATATAAATTTTAATAAATTTCAATAAATTGATTATCAGTTGTTTAAAAAAAAGATTACATATGAATAATACCAGGAATGGAAAAAGGAACATAATTCTCTTAATGTATTTAAATATTATAGAAAGTATTATGAATTTTATGTCAATAAATCAATAAGCTTAAGTGAAATGGACAGCGTACTAGAATATATTTGGCCTCATGTTGATAGTTGAGCAATAAGACACTTAATTAAAACATGGAAGGATCCGGGCAGAAGACAGATGCTTTCATGTAGGTTTAGAACTAATTGTTTTCCATACAGCCTTTTATTTATTTATTTATTTTAATAATTCCTTTTTTTTTTTTTAAAGATTTTATTTATTTATTTGTCAGAGAAAGAGGGAGAGAGAGCGAACGAGCACAGGCAGACAGAGAGGCAGGCAGAGGGAGAAGCAGGCTCCCTGCAGAGCATGGAGCCCGATGTGGGACTCGATCCCAGGACACTGGGATCATGACCTGAGCCGAAGGCAGCTGCTTAACCAACTGAGCCACCCAGGCGTCCCACAACCTTTTATTTTTTACTTTATTTTTATTTTTATTTTTTATTTTTTTCTAAAGATTTTATTTATTTATTTGACAGAGATCACAAGTAGGCAGAGAAGCAGGTAGAGAGGAGGAAGCAGGCTCCCTGCTGAGCAGAGAGTCCGATGTGGGGCTCGATGACCTGAGCCAAAGGCAGAGGCTTTAACCCACTGAGCCACCCAGGCGCCCCTATTTTTATTTTTTTTAAAGATTTTATTATTTATTTGAGAGAGAGAGAGAGAGACAAAGAGGGCATGAACAGGTAGAGAGGCAGAGGGAGAGGGGGAAGCAGGCTCCCCGTAGAGCAGAGAGCAGAGAGCCGGATGTGGGGCTCGATCCCAGGACCCTGAGATCATGACCTGAGCTGAAGACAGAGACTTAACCCACTGAGCCACCCAGGCGCCCCAGCTTTTTTTTTTTTTTTTAGTAAAACATTATATAAAGAAAAGTGCACAGATTAAGTATATATCTCAATATCGTTTTTTCACAAAGTGAACAAATCCAAGTAGCCATCATCCAGATCAAAATAGGGAGCGTTCCTATAAAACAGAAGCCTCCTGTGGCAGTAATAATTTAAAACTTAACCTCCAAAAGTTCTTTCAGTCCATGTGGATTCAGCTGGCTTGTATTTTATTTTTTAAATTTATTTTATTTTATTTTTTTAAAGATTTTATTTATTTATTTGACAGACAGAGATCACAAGCAGGCAGAAAGGCAAGCAGAGAGAGAGGAGGAAGCAGGCTCCCTGCTGAGCAGAGAGCCTGATGCAGGGCTCGATCCCAGGACCCTGGGACCATGACCCGAGCAGAAGGCAGAGGCTTTAACCCACTGAGCCACCCAGGCGCCCCTGGCTTGTATTT
Source organism: Taxidea taxus jeffersonii (assembly GCA_003697995.1). Taxonomy (NCBI): domain Eukaryota; kingdom Metazoa; phylum Chordata; class Mammalia; order Carnivora; family Mustelidae; genus Taxidea; species Taxidea taxus. Next base: position 1,834 of record RCUC01148867.1, on the reverse strand, counting down.
TAAAAGCACACACATTTTCCTGCCCCCGCCAAGTCCTAAAAGAGCTATGAACTGAAATGTTCGTTGGCCCCTAGAATTCAATTCTGGCCTAGGCTATGCCTGCTAACTGCGTTCTCTAGATCTACCAGTGTGCACGGACGTTTCCAGGTCTGCGCGTGTGGGCTGAGACCAAGGCCACGGCGGGAGTCTGGGGATGCAGCAGTCGCGTACACCCTGAGGCCACTGAGGCCACTGCAGCAGCTTTAGCGAGGGGTCTTGCTAGGGACCACGTCTCTGCTTAAGGTCCTGCGTGTGCAGCCTTGCTCTGTAGACGTATAAGCTGTAATAACCTGACGTAAGCTGTAGTCACCTGCTGAGATCAGAACAGGAGGTGCCTTATGACTTCAAGGCTCTTGCAGAAGTTAAAAGTTACGTCTGCACAGCTCAAAACGCACCTGGCTTTAACATAACCTCTTAAATGTCCCAGTCAAAACCTACTAAGTACACTCTAAAGTCTAAAGCTCAAAAATACTTACCCCACTTCACAAATGCCTCTTCTGTAGAAATCTTATCACCCAGAATTTAAATCCCTATTTATTTACCGATGTTCACACCCAACATTTCAGATGTTGGGGTCTTTGGAGTAATGTCGGTCTGTTTATTCCAGAGGCAAGGCCTGCCCCTGCGTCTCTTATAGCATGGAACACAACAAAAATCAGAAGATTCTACTCTTTCCCAGCAAGGGAGCTTCCTAGATGAAGGGATATCTATGCATGTTTTCCCAAACTTGTCACTTAGGTACACCCAACCTCCTCCTTCCAGGGAAGCTAAGAGTGAAGGAGAAGAGAGAGGCCAGGAAAATTATCCTAGTGAACCTCTCCTCACAGTGAAGGAACACCAAGTGATGGAGAAACGTACTCTCCCCAAACCAATTGGTTCAAAGTATCAGAAAACCATGCATTAAGGGCTCCTGGGTGGCTCCGTTGTTAAGCTTCTGCCTTCAGCTCAGGTCATGATCCCAGCGTCCTGGGACCTGGGATCGAGCCCGGAATCAGGCTCTCTGCTCAGCAGGGAGGCTACTTCCCACCCCCTCTCTCTGCCTACTTGTGATCTCTGTCAAATTAATAAAAAATAAAATCTTAAAAAAAAAAAAAAAGAAAACCATGGATTGGGAGTGAAAAGTCAATTTCATTTTAGCAGGACAAAACTCCTCTAGGAGAATGTGTACCAGACCCAGGGAAGGGAGTCAGGACTTATGCACCTGACGCGCCAAAAAGCTAGAGCTTTGACAAGGTGCTTGGAAAATCTAGAAGCGAGCAGTAACAGAGGCAAGGAAATGCCATGCTTCCTACTGTCCGAAAATAGCTGGGTCTTTATTAGGATATAAGAAGTCATGTTCTTTACAAAAAGGGAGCAAAAGGTCATAAAGAGGAAACAAAGGAGATGTAAGGACAGAACATGAAATACAAAGCCACAAGAGGGATGAAAAGGGAGTTGTGTAAGATATGGGAGAGCGACAGGAAGTCTATGCATTAATATACAACAAAAAGAGGCAAAGAACTCACATTATAGACAATGCAATAAATGATGTAAAGGACAAATATGAGAAGGTCCCTTAAAGTGTGGAGGAAAAGGAGAAAGGATGAAATAATAAGAGAAAAGATGATAGCAATAGAGGACAAAGAACAGATTGATATATTTTTTTAAAGTTTTATTTATTTAAGTAATCTCTACACCCAACATGGGGCTCAAACTCATGACCCTGAGATCAAGAGTCACATGCTGTACAGACTGAACCAGCCAGGCGTCCTGACAAAGAACAGATTTAAATCAAGAATTTCTGCTGTTCTGGGGC
>RCUC01148866.1:0-47841 GCA_003697995.1 Taxidea taxus jeffersonii | reverse complement strand
TTTTTTTTTCTTTTACCATGGCTGCCAGTAAAGCTTAGAATAATTTATTGCTCAATTAAAGATGCCACCTTATCTCAGCTTTTGGTTGAATTTTATCTTCTGTGATCACATGGTTTCTGATATTCTTGTCAACTTGTTTAATAGTACTATTGTGTAAATGTTTTTATTTCGAAATACTTCAAATCTTTCTGGAAAAAAGCAATAGACTGTAAACCAGTAGTCACCTAGCAAAATTAACAAAGGAAATATACTGAAATACCAACAATGGTTATGTCTATGTGGTAGAATTATTATAACTGGGTTATCCTTTTCCTTTATTTTTTTTGCATTTCTTATTTTATATCTTTTATTTTTTTAAGATTTTTATTTATTTATTAGAGAGAGAAAACCAATGGGAGGAGAGCAGTCAATTTATGCCACTGATTCCTGTCCTTTACCCATGCTCCCCTACCTCTGGAATCCTCTTAAGAGAATAGATCATAGTACTCAAAACGAAGTTTCACATATAATCTGATCAGTGTTTCTGTGGTAGATTTTTTGGTAGTGTGCTTACTCTCACATTATCATGTCAAATAAAATGTGTATTTATAAAGATTTTTCATATGCTGCTGTTATTGAATATTAAAAGTCAATGAACTTAATCTGATGTACATTCATTCATATAAATGTAAATGAGCTTCAATTATAGTAAATTTATTATTTTTTATTTTTTTAAAGATTTTATTTATTTGACAGACAGAGATCACAAGTCGGCAGAGAGGCAGGCAGAGAGAGAGGAAGAGAAGCAGGCTTCCCGCTGAACAGAGAGCCCGATGTGGGGCTCGATCCCAGGACCCCGAGATCATGACCTGAGCCGAAGGCAGAGGCTTAACCCACTGAACCACCCAGGCGCCCCTTATTTTTAAAAAAGAAACAACATGTCAATGATCTTCCTAATGTCTCAGTAGGTCTTTTCATTATTTCAACATCTTCTTCTGCCCTCGCTTCTACCCCTGCAATACTTGCAAATAACTTTATCTTAGAGTTTTAGTTTTCTGATGTTAGTATGAATATAAACGAGACTGATAACACTTTTACAGCTTTTGCGAATTCATGAGCAGCCTACTACAAATTAAGATAAAGTTAAGTTGGTTACCTGTTCATAAAATTCATTGACAATACCCTCTGTCCACTGAAGATGGAGCTCTTTGCATTTAGCTGGCCCATTGATGTCAGCCAACTTTATACACATTTGGCAAACCAGAAGGCGATCATTTTCATTGGTCCAATCTATTCCAACATCATCATTCACCTGTTTGAGGGGCAAAGGTAAAATGTGGTTTGCCTCAATGAAAGCAAAAGTTGGACAGAATAAACAATAAAATCTTTATTATATTAACATGTAGAGCTCAGAATACCATGAAAGGAGGAACTTCTTAGCTATTTAAAATGCTACTGGCTTGCATAATAGTAAAACAGCTCATCAGAAAAATAAAATTTAAATGATGCATAAAGTAATTATTAATTATGAACTGAAAATAAATGCTATTTAAAATTAGCATTTATTACCAATGACTAGTAAATAAATACAGCTACAAATGATAAGAAATTTTCTTAAGTTAACATTTAGGTATTTATGTTTGATGTATGAAATTTTGTTTCAGGGCTTTGACCTTTTCTACTTCCAGACAATTTATGTTAGTATACCACAGAGATGAGAGCAAATAAAATCAAACAAAAAACGCAATGACAGTGAGAATTTTACTTCTTTGCAGCACAAAGTATAATACATAGGTAGCACCTCAACGCCTCAGATTTCTAGATTGGGACCAACCCCTATATATCTGCTTCTGGGTAAACATTTTATTGCATTTCATTTTCACAGTTGACATGTAAGAGGTGAGGGCAGTAAGTTTTGTTCCACATTTTGATTCCATGACATCTTTCAATATGGTCATAAAATGAAGACTGGTACAAATCTAGTTACCTTGGCATTAAATTTGGCTACAAAATCAAAGTGTTTCTTCAGGTCAGTGGCCAGAATTGCTTCAATGACAAGGAAACGAAAATGCTTAAATTCCACATGGTCAAGGTTAACTAAGAAGTTGTACTCTGGCCGGGACATGAAAAGATTCCATGCAGCAGCTGCGTGATGATTCTCCAAAACGGAACGATCGTTATAGAGCACCGCCTAGGCAAAGAGGGCAAAGACTGAAGGGCTCAACTTTTAAATTAAAAAAACAAAACAAAACAAAACAAAACCCAAATCATAAAAATACATAAGAATAGGCAAAGCTTTCAGGATCCACTTTTATCACAGGACATAGATAGAAATGCAATCTTGTGACTGCTGGTTACTAAGAATTCCATAATGTAATTACATTGGCTGTTGATTACTTTTCTTGGTTAAAATTTCCTTTCTTTGTAAGGTGAAGTTCATTCCCTTGAAACTTTATTCCAAACTCTTGCAAATGAGGGCCTTAGAGTTAGCTTTTATCAGATTGGTTTGCACAGGAATTTAACTATTAAAAAAAATCCAAATATATTAAAATCCCTCTGAGGTGACTCAGTTAATTTCTGCATCTGGAATAAAAATTACCTCTCCTTAAGCACGTATAACTAATAAATAGGAATATACTCCCTGAGAGGCTCATAATTTAAAAATTCTCATCCCACAAGCAGCCATAGAAGATATCACCCTCCAACTAGTAACTAAATGTGTACAATAAATATCTATTTGCTGGAATTCTCTAATAATGCTGAGGGACACTACAAAAGAAGTTACCTAAACACTGCTTGAACACTAGTGTGGTAGATAGACGATGCAGGAGAAAAGAAGGCATAAGGATAAAAAGGAAAGTCAAAGCACTGAAAATTTAAATTGTACTAAGTGAAAATGTATACATGTGTAGGAAAATATGAATGCTAAACGATGCTGGCAAAATGATTTACCTACCTTTAGGAAAAATAATTCTGGTGTATGAAGGACATGCTGAAATAAGTTAAAGTAGGGAGTTGGGGAAAAAATTCAGGATACTTTTACTGTATATAGATTAGAGGAAAATTCCAGTCTAGTCTATAAGACAGGTGGAAATGGATGGGAGTTTGGTAAAGACAAAAAGCAAACAAGAAAAAAAGTAATTATGAGACCAGATTGGCTTCTAGATCCTCTAGAAAGAAAAACAGGATCTCAGAATACTTAGTAACATAGACACAGCTAATTAAATCAAAGAGAAACTTACTGGGTTTAATTACACAGATGGAGATGCTGGGATACTCAGTGATTAATTTTTGACCTAAATTTAAGAATATATGAAAATGGACTCCTTTAAAAGTTATTGTTTTTGGAATACAATGTTCAGGTAAAAAAAAAATTCCCTCAAATGAATGAAATAAATTGATGTTTGAATCCTACTAACCAAATGTCATAAGAATCATGGTCATTATAATAAATGTATTTCAAAGGAATGGGTTTTATATACAAAGATGACTTACATAATTAAAAGTCCAAGAAAGATCTGGTTCTCCAATCTTTTCAAAAAGGGACTTTTGTATAGGTTGGATTTTCTTTGTTGAGAAGGTTCATTAATATGGATTCAACTAGTTCTTCTTCTTTAGAAGAAAACTGAGATGGGATTCCCATGGGTAATAAAGTTGCATGCCTGCCATTAATATCTTGGAACAAATACGATATCTTTTCAAAATTAGCTTGGTCTCCACAAATTCTATCCCAGGGCTAAATATAGTTGGGCTCATATTCATTTGGTCCCTATTATAAGTCAAACTTATAAAATTAATTTCCTTTGGAAAAATCTCTCAATCAAATTATTTCTTCACATCAAAATGGAAAGATTTACCTGAGGAGCACTAGTTGCAACCAGGAAAGCGTTAGTCCTTCCTGGGTGATCATAATCATGCATGGCTGCGGCCACATACAATGCCATTAACTCTAAGGCAGGGATATTCCCAGACAGACATCCGTATTTATCATCAGGCACATTATACATTTTTGAGAAGACATATCCCATATGTCCATGTGTAAATCCACTGTCAGAATCTGAGAAGAGAAAATGAAAGCAATAGAAAATTTTAAAAAGTATTAAACTGATACTATCTGTCTTGACTTCCTTTTTTAAGGAAAATCTTCTCCCTGCCCCCCACCATGCCTACCCCTTCCACTCCCCAACAAGGGAGCACAGATGCACTTAATACGCACCTGAATCACTTGCTGACCCGGGATCATTAATTACAGTGGAGTGGCCCGGAATTGGCTGGGTAGTAAGGTACCACACAGCATGTAACACATCAGTGGCATGGATTCTGTTATGATCTGTAACCAGTGCAAAGGAACAGTCAGTCATTCATTGGTTAACTTTGGGGTCCAAGGACTAAGAGTGCCACCTACTGGATAAACAGTTTAGTCTTAACATTTGAATACCCCAGTGAAAGGCAGCCAAACATTCTAGGGCAAATACTCTTGGATTACTCTTCTAAGACTCCATAATATCCATAGCAACAAGGAAAAAAAAAAAAAGCACACATAACACTGATTATGCATGCAGATATCTGAAGTGGAAAAATCTGTGTCCAGAAGAAACCTAACCTCTATAGAAAGCTCACTATGCAATCACTGCAATGTTTACCCTCTTACTTATTTCCATGCTCCTGTATAATATTATGCAGAGGACCAGAATAAAAGAAAGACTCATGACATACTTCAATTAGGTCGGACCAATGGTCTGTGCCACCTAATATTCATCTCTGATAAATAGCATACAAATATAATCTGTGAATAAAAGAAAGGAGGATTCTTTTGCATCAAACTTAAAACACTGGTAAAAATTAACAATATATCTTCTATTTATAGGTTAAATTCACAAAGCAAAATTGAAAACCATAATCAATGATGTTACCTGATCTAAAAATTCTAATTTGGGAATACAGCTCTAGGAAATACCTGAAGAGAAAAATAAAAACGTCTTTGTACATTAATGTAGGGAGGTGAGTCATTTAGAAAAGCAAAATCCATGAGAATACCAAAATCCTCTAGTTAGAGGTCATTATCAGGGGAAGGGGGTCTATTCTATGCAGTTCAGCGTCTACTGAACCAAGACCAAAGGCATGGTGTGCTCTCGGCTCACCTTTTTCTGGTGCAATTCTTCCAAGTTCTCTTGTTTAATGGCCCTTCATAATAGTTCATTGATTGCTATACATTATCCTAAGTATGCTAACTTTATATACTCTATTTCTAATGACCAACCATAATACAGTCTCATCCAATATAGTAGATCACATCTCTGAATAATACTCAACAGATAAAAAAGAAGACAGAAGAGAACAGTAAGAATGATAATGGGAATCAGATACCTAGGGATAAACCTAACCAAAGAGGCAAAGAATCTATACTCAGAAAACTATAAAGTACTCATGAAAGAAATTGAGGAACACACAAAGAAATGGAAAAATGTTCCATGCTCATGGATTGGAAGAACAAATATTGTGATTTGTCTATACTACCTAAAGCTATCTACACATTTAATGCAATGCCTATCAAAATCCCATCCAATTTTTTCAAAGAAATGGAACAAATCATCCTAAAATTTATATGGAACCAGAAAAGACCTCAAATAGCCAAAGGCATATGGAAAAAGAAAGCCAAAGTTGGTGGCATCACAATTCCAGACTTCAAACTCTATTACAAAGCTGTCATCATCAAGACAGTATGGTACTGGCACAAAAATAGACACATAGATCAATGGAACAGAATAGAGAGCCCAGAAATAGACCCTCAACTCTATGGTCAACTAATCTTCGACAAAGCCAGAAAGAATATCCAATGGAAAAAAGACAGCCTCTTCAACAAATGGTGTTGGGAAAATTGGACAGCCACATGCAGAAAAATGAAACTAGACCATTTCCTTACACCACACATGAAAATAGACTCAAAATGGATGAAGGACCTCAATGTGAGAAAGGAATCCATCAAAATCCTTGAGGAGAACACGGGCAGCAACCTCTTCGACCTCAGCCGCAGCAACTTCTTCCTAGGAACAACGCCAAAGGCAAGGGAAGCAAGGGCAAAAATGAACTATTGGGACTTCATCAAGATCAAAAGCTTTTGCACAGCAAAGGAAACAGTCAACAAAACCAAAAGACAGCTAACAGAATGGGAGAAGATATTTGCAAACGACATATCAGATAAAGGACTGGTATCCAAAATCTATAAAGAGCTTAGCAAACTCAACACCCAAAGAACAAATGATCCAATCAAGAAATGGGCAGAGAACATGAGTAGACATTTCTGCAAAGAAGACATCCAGATGGCCAACAGACACATGAAAAAGTGCTCTACATCACTCGGCATCAGGGAAATACAAGTCAAAACCACAATGAGATACCACCCCACACCAGTCAGAATGGCTAAAATTAATAAGTCAGGAAATGACAGATGTTGGCGAGGATGCAGAGAAAGGGGAACCCTCCTACACTGTTGGTGAGAATGCAAGCTGGTGCAGCCACTCTGAAAAACAGCATAGAGGTTCCTCAAAAATTTGAAAATAGAGCTACCTTATGACCCAGGAATTGCACTACTGGGTATATACTAAAGATACAAATGTAGTGATCCGAAAGGGCATGTGCACCTGAATGTTTACAGTAGCAATGTCCACAATAGCCAAGTTATGGAAAGAACCTAGATGTTCATCAACAGATGAATGGATAAAGAAGATGTGGTGTGTGTGTGTGTGTGTGTATATATACATATATATACACACACACACACACACACACAACAGAATACTATGCAGCCATCAAAAGAAATGAAATCTTGCCATTTGTGACAACATGGATGGAACTAGAGGGTATCATGCTTAGCAAAATAAGTCAACTGGAGAAAGACAACTATCATATGATCTCCCTGATATGAGGAAGTGGAAATGCAATGGGGCAGGGATTAAGGGGGTAGGAAAAGAATAAATGAAACAAGATGGGATCGGGAGGGAGACAAACCAAAAGCGACTCTTAAGGTCAAAACAAACTAAGGGAGATGGAGGGGAGGGGTGTCGGGAGAGGGTGGTGGGGTTACATTATATGTTTATAAAAAAAATAAAAAATTTTTAAAAAAAGAATGATAATGGGAATTGGGGAAAATATCTGGTCCCTGGTCAGGGAAGAAAAAAAAATGAACATTTTCTTTTCTTTTTCTTTTAAAGATTTTATTTGTTTGAGAAAGAGATAGAGAGAAAGCCCTCTCAGGAGTCCAAGTTGGAGGAGGGGCAGAGGGAGAGGGAAAAGCAGACTCCTTGCTGAGCAGGGAACCTGAGGCAGGACCTGATCCCAGGACTCCAGGATCATGACCTGAGAAGGCAGACACTTAACTGAGCCACCCAGATGCCCCAGAAAAAACTAACATTTTTGGTGTTGGTGGCATACAGGGGGAATGTAGGTAGATGGTGCTTATTTCCCTACATTTCCAGCAACTCCTAAGAGTCAATCTTTAAGTGATGACATGTAGCTAAATTTTAAATAAACACCTAGCATTTCAGCAGAGGGGCCTTGTAAGGACTTGAGAGGATATGTTTTTAACAGACATCCAAGGTTCCAAAGGTGGAAATGGCAAACCCCACGCCCTCTGTCATTGCCAGAGGAGAATAGTGATATTACCTAGTCATCCAAGGAGCAATTTTCATTGAAATTGGAGTCTATCTCTGTGTATAGACTATCTCAAGTCATCCAAGACCAAACATTTTGGATCCATACCTGTGCCATTACCAAACTCGTCATGCTAAAAGTGTCTGGATTTAGGACAGATCTGAATTTGTCTCTGGTCTAAGATCTATTACCTGTGTGAGCTCAAGTGAGTTGCTCACAACTCATCTCGTAATTTTAAAAATAAAGGCATATTAAGTAATAGTGCCTTACTTCACAGTACAATTGTGAGAATTACAGAAGAAAACATATTTTTAAATTCCTGACACAGAGTAAGCTTGCAATTAATGTAAATATAATTCATATAAAATGCACGACTGCTGGGTCGCCTGGGTGACTCAGTTGGTTAACCATCTGCCTTGGGCTCAGGTCATGATCCCAGGGGTCCTGGGGTCCAGCTCTGAGTAGGGCTCCCTGCTCAGCAGGAAGCCTGCTTCTCTTCTCCTTCTCCCCTCTGCTGCTCCCTCCCTTTCATGCTCGAGCATGTGATTACTCTCTCTCTCTCAAATACATAAATAAAATCTTAAAAAAAACAACAACAACACATGATTGTTGTTGGAACAAGACAGTGAGTTAGCACAGATCACTGGTTTTCTTCCAAGATCAATGCTGGATTTGTTAAGAATCGAAGAGTTAAAATAAAAGATACGCTAAACCCCTGAGGGAGAGATAAGGCAGAGATGACCTGCTAGAGGAAAAAAATTCCCCCACTGCCACCATTAGGGGATAGGTTGGGAGAGAGCTTCTGAGTTGAGGTCTTTTCTTCTCCTTTGCAGCAAGCTGGGAAAATTACTGTGTGCAAGTAATTACCATCACTCATTCATGCCCAGTCTCATTCCCATAGCCTGCCCAGCTCCCTCCTCTGTCTTGATACACTTGTTTTCTCAACTTTCTCCCCATCCCTCAAGCACAGAATTGAAGAGAGCTGGCTTGGAGGGTTGGAGTTATATGTAAAATGTATAGATTTTTAGACCTTATAGACTTTCAATTGAAAATTCTTTCTATGCTTCTTTAGAAAACTGTTAAAGAAGAGGACTGACAATTTATTTTTTTTTCCCTTTGGATTATAGCAAATACTGTCATAGTTGTGCCTTTCCAGCTTGTCCCACGCCCCCTCAGTATCTAGCTTTCACACTGGTGGGCACATGACACACAGCTTAACTGAACTGAACTACACACAGACTGAGCAAGATTATTCTCATTGCCGCCATTCTACCCACTTCTCCAGCTTCAATAACAAGAATGAGAGGTGTTAGGAAGAGCATACTTTAGCGATGAGGTCTCTGAAAATGGAAAAAGCACCCTCAAAACTAACTTTGAATTCACAAATGGATAGGACCCGATGATTTCTCTTCTTTCCTTGCCAGTATGCCCAACTGAAAGGGGCTGTGAACAATAATGAACATTATTTATTTCTCTGTGCAAGAGTATCAAATTGTACCTTAATTTATCTTACCCTTTATTGAACAAATATATATTCAACATCATAGTTCTATCAGTGAGTTGTCTATATTTATACCTCGTCCACTGCTATTCCATGAAATATCTAACTACCTACCTGTGTCCATTTCTAAATCTAGATTCCTCAAATTTTAGTAAGGTCTCTGGGTACAAATTTAAGTCTTCATCTCTTAAAAATTGTTAAAAGTATGCTTAGAAGTATAATAAAATTTAGTTTCTAATATTTTAGGTCATTGTCTTATTAAAGTTAATCTAATCCCATTTTAGGTACTCTTGGTTTTTTATTTAGGTATGGTTTTATTTAGAAAGAGCTATTAGAAATACTGTCCTCTAGGAGTAGATATTAAAGTAAGGAGACATAAAACAAATATTTGTGTATGATAATTAAAATTAATGATAAACAAAGCTTTTAATAAATACCTATATTAGGCTAAATTTACAATACTACCACATGCAAGGAATTACTATTTAAAAGGGATCACCAGGGGTGCCTGGGTGGCTCAGTGGGTCAAAGCCTCTGCCTTCAGCTCAGGTCATGATCCCAGGGTCCTGGGATCAAGCCCCACATTGGGCTCTCTGCTTAGTGGGGGCCTGCTTCCTCCTCTCTCTCTGCCTGCCTCTCTGCCTACTTGTGATCTCTCTCTGTCAAATAAATAAAATCTTTAAAAATAAAACAAAATAAAAGGGATCACCAGTCAAGCTAAAACTTCTGTAAATGAATTCCCTTTACAAAAAATGTCTAGGGTTCCTATAGAACAAGCAGGTTTATTATGTTATAATAAAACTAAAAAATAAAAAAGAATTTGTTAAATTTTTTTCACATGAAACGAAGAAGCCACTATTTCAGAAAAAGGAAACATCTATTCAGTTGTAAAGTAAGAAAATATAAACGAGTAATAAAATTTAGAAACTGGAAACTTCTTTTTACACTTAAATACTGGTCAACTTTCCCTAAGATTTTATGACATATTGCCTAGAGGAAAGCTAGTAGTTACATCAACTGGTACTTAGTGGACTTGGCTAGCTGATTATGTCACTAAAATACATTTGGAAATATAACAATTTGTAAATTTAGTCTGATGACTAGCTGTTGAAAACTCAGTAACACTTACATCAATCACTGGCATCCAACCAGGGTGTGCCCTGGGAAAATGGTATTAAGAAAGCAAGGCTTATCTTGAGATTCTTTCAAACTGCCCCTTTTTTTGTCTCTCTCTCTCTCTCTCATTTCCATGGCCCTACTGCCCAGACTTTCCCAAGGGGCCCAGTGCTCTTAAGTTCCTCTCTTGTCTACACCCACTGTCTTATCTACATTTTGGTCCCATATTCTCCAACAAATCTCATTTGTAGATCCAATTCTTCATTATCTTCTATCACATGCCATCAGCTGTGCATTTTCATTCCAATGTAGCACATGGATGGCATTTTGAAAAACAATATGTTAATAATGGATCATTAGTTTAATATACTATCCCTTTCTGGAAATACCTGTACTGTATGTGTCTCCATAGAATTTTTATTTAACATCAGCTGTTTACTATTAGAAAAAGACATGGGGTTTTGAAATCTAAGGTGTATAAAAGCAAATTTAAAACTTAAAAGTTAAAGCATGATTTGAACGACTCATTTCTAAGGCATGCTTCAACCAATTAACGTCTGACTACTTCTCTTGCTATGCATTCATTTTCTAAAAGTACCACATGATTTCTGCACATTTTCACAACTTCCCTGACTGGATTTGTGGACATTTTCTTCAGTTTCATATATTCTGTAGCATGTAGAATGATTCTACTCACATGTTCAGATGATACCAGAAATACTCCATATTGAAAATTTAACATCTCCTCTCTGTTCCAATTTTGCGTTATTATAAATGACAAAATTACCTTCACAATCTTTTAAGTTCACTAATTTGAACACTTGCTTGTGTCTCTTACTTTGGTCTTCACATTTACCTGACTTTTAAAATGCTTCTAATAATTTCTTCGCAAACCACTTTGAGGTGTCTCTTTTTTTCCATTGCCTCATTTTATCCTCATAACAATCCTACAAAGTTATGACAATCCTCAAAGATATTATGATCCCCATTTTACAGATTAAGAAATGAGGCAGGCAGAGGTGAAGTAAGACCCACAGTCTCTGACAGCTGAGAGGTGAAGGGACCAGGACTCTGTAAGAGTCTTTCATCTCCTAGTTGTCTACCACGAGGTCACATCCAGTGTTTACCATGTATAGTTCTCTGCTAGCCAACAGTGGTTCAATACCCCATTACCCAGAGCAAATTTGGCAGATTTGAAAAGTATTATTTCACAAATAACTTATACTTACAAGGAATTTCCCTGTATCCAATCTCCAAAGCATGAAAATAATTCATGAATTCCCTAACTGGAATTTTGAAAGCTTCAAAGAGGCCCATGTCTTCAAAAAGTCTGTATGATACCTATAAAGAGAAAGACAAAGCTTTACAAAAACATCCCTGGGTGTGTATCGGACACAAAAGGAAAAAAATTAAAACAAGTAATTCCTGGCCAGCAGAGAATTTACGGGGAACACAAAGTCAAGGAAGTATTGAAGAACTCTGTGTGTCTAGCTCCTGTAGTCCCTGACCTCAAGGGGTATTTACTCTGCTTTTAAAGGTGTGGACATTCAACCAGGAAAACAACCAACCCAAACAACAGTATTCACTACAGAAACATAATCAAGGCACTCCACTGTGTGTGCTATGAACTGCTAGAGAATCCTATTTAATTCCTCCTTGTATGGTGCATACTGTAAGCACTAATAATTAAGGAAAAAGCCTTAATTTGGACCAATTATTATTAAAGAAAAAAAAGAGGATAAAGAATTCAGAGTTGTACCTTAGTGAATGAAGGATAAAGGGAAAGAATTATGAGAGAGAGAAAAACGGTTACTTTGACTAAATATATAGAGAAAACTGATTTATTCTAATGCAGTATATACAACATCTAAATTATTTTTTTCCTAGCTTGTCTTCTTTTTCTCCTCCAAATATACATTCTTGTCCAATTGCATTCACAGCTCTGGTGACCCAAATCCAGTTAACACCTATACCTGTGATTGGCATATTTGACATGCAAATGATGGAGAAAGAACTGATAAAGGCACAGAAGAAGGTACTAGGGAGAGGAATGCTTATTCACATGTCAGAACAGAGTATAGCACCATGTCAAGTGGCCTTACTCCATGTCACAAAGGCACAGTGTTGGCTATAACTCAGGAAACTTTAAGAATTAGGCATCATTTTTATTATCTGCATCTCTTCTTAAAGTTGTCTTGAAATATTTCCTCTCCAACTTTGATCAGCTATTTCATAGTTAAATTTCTATCTTTTGTTACTGACTTTAAATCTATTAAATTCAGTAATACTCCTTTAATTATGTACCCAGTGTTTATCACATATATTATATGTATGTATGTATGTAGACATATATACACCTACATAGAGAACTATAATGGAATTCCTATCTAAAATGAAACCAGAGGATATAAAACAAAAAAAAATCTCACCCATGTGTCCTCAGAAAAACAAAGCTCAAGGACCGAGAGACTGATTTCCTGTAAATGACTGATTTCTAGAGAAGTGATAACATTGGGATTTTCTTAAATGATAGGGGGTTGATCAGGAGTTGCCTCCTATCAACCTTGGGAAGTTGTACTTACACGGTTTCCAGAAGCATGAACAAGGAACCATCCAGATTGGGCTAAGCGGACTTGAGCTCTGTTTCTGGTTTTGTCTGCTCAGGGAATTTCAAACCTGGTCTCCATTTACTTTTGATTTTAACAGACTCTAACTGAACTATCCCCTCTTTATATTCCCTGCCCATAATTATAGCCAAGCCCAAACCCTCAAGAGATTCACTGTAGCTTGCTATAGTTTGTACATCCTAAACTGCAGTTCCGCTATTCCTGAATAAACTCATCTTTTTGACAAGTTTGAGTTTGCCTCACTATACCTATTTAGGCTGACATGACTAAAAAGGAGAGTTACTCAGCATACATCTACTGAGTGCCTACCATGTCCCAGACACTGCTCTGTGTATGAGGCATATATACAGGGGAACAAAACAAAGATCTCTTCCTTCAGGGAGCTTAGAGTCTAGCAGGGGAGGGCAGTAAATAACAGATGTAATAAGTAAGGTATATACTATAAGAGGAGAAGTAAGTACTATAGAAAAAGAAAAAGGGGAACAGGGTAGAGGACTAGGAATACAGGGAATCTATAGAATTTGCTTTTTTTAAAGTATGGTGGATAGAGTAGGCATATCCAGGTGATATTTGAGCAAAGAACTGAAGGAGATGTAGACTGAGGTATATGGCTATCTGAGGAAAGAGGTTTTCCATATAGAGAAAAAGGCCTGTGCAAAGGCCCTGAGGTATGTCTGCTGTACTCAAGAAATAGCAAGAAGGCCAATGTAGCTGAAACAGAATGAATGAGGACAAGAGTAGAATTTAAGCTTTGAATAACACAGTGGGATGGGGCAGGGTGCACCCTTGCCATCTGACAGCCAAACTGACCATTGTAAGACTTTTACTCTAAGTAGGTAGGAAGCTGCTAAAGAGATGAGAACAGGGAAGTGACTTTATCTTACCCTTTTTTATTTTTTGGGGGGGGATTTTATTTATTTATTTGAAAGACAGAGAGAGAAAGGGAGCCTAAGTGGAGGGAAGGGCAGAGGAAGAGGGAGAAGCCCATGCCCAGCTGAGCATGGAGCCCAATGTAGGACTCCATCACTAGGCCCTAGGATCATGACCTGAGCCAAAGTCAGACGCCTTCCTACTGTACCACCCAGATGCCCTTATTTGACTTATGTTTTAAAAGGATCACCAGAGCTGCTAGGTTGGGAACAGATTAGACTATGTACTATGTACATCGACTTCTGTATGCTTTTCTCCATTCTGAATGGAAAGTTTCACCCTTTTTGTGTCTAACATTCCATTCCCATATCCTCTCTTTAAAAATGCAACAGGGGTGCCTGGGTAAGTCAGCTGGTGAAGCGTCTGACTCTTGATTTTGGCTCAGGTCATGATCTCAGGGTTGTGAGACTGAGCCCAACATTGGGCTCATGCTGGGCATAGCCAACTTAAGGTTCTCTCTCTCTCCCTCTCCTCCACAACTTCCCCTGTTTGCTCTCTCTCCCTCTCAAAAAAAAAAAAGGAAACAGAAAGTGAAGTTTATGGTTTCTGTAATATTTTAAGCTATTTTTTTGGGGGGGTATTATTTCCTCTTTACTACTGCTTTGATCTATATCTGAATTCTTATTTATAAATACCTGATGGATTTAACTATACTTATAACCTCAGTAACTTGTCCAAGATCACACAACAAACATTATCAGAACCAGGATTCAAGCCAAGCCTTTGGCTTCAGATTTTGTTCTTTAAACTACTTCAAGCCCTTCAAGTATTTGATAAACAATGTTATTAGGATTGCAAATAACTAAAGTTTCTTACTATTCTCTTAAACATATGAAAGAAGAATGGAAAAATTAAGACAACAGGATATTTTAGAGTATGATTTTAAAACAGGAGTATTTTCACCAACATGCTGTTTAAAAAAAATCAACCACCAATAATTTAAACTCACAAATAAAGATACCATTAACCAGGTAAATATTGCTAACCAGAAAAAGTAAGCACTATTCTGAAATCTGAACCATGTCCTTTTAAATTTGTTAAAATAAACATGATAATCATCAAAAAGGCAGTCAGTATACTGAGACTGAAAAGTCATTTCCATTGCACATATGTCTCTTTAAAAATCTTTTGAAGTGAGACTTTTTCTGTGTAGTTTCAGCCAGAAGGTGATTTCTCGGAATGTTCAAGTTAATTCATCTCAGCTGTCCCAAAGTCTTACTAAGGTGAAAAAAAAAAATACTCCTTTCACCCAGTGAAAATATGACTTTGTGCTTATAAACTCAAATCAAAGAGAAAAACCCATAAAGTTTTACTCAGCAAGACAAAACTGCATTTTCTCAAAGTTCAATGTTTTGTAAACCGGAAAGATAAACAGTGAATGACTAAGGCTCATGCAGTTATGTATTTCTTCTTTGGAAGGTGACTAGAAGAAAACCACATTAGTGCATTTTACTGCAATCTAATTGTTCATTATATCTAATCTTTCTCTAGTGTATTCAGGTCCAGGACTCTTAGAAAACATTTTGCCCAACAGCCCGTCAAGTTTCACAAGCCCACACCCCCTAGCTCCCAGAACTTCAAGGGCAGCCTGTTAGAGGAACAGTATTTGCTACACTGTCGCTAGGGCTAAAAGACTGCTACAGTAACTACTTTCCCACTGATCTCGGTTCAGTGTTTGAAGACAGAAGACAGAATCAGCCAATGTGTTTGATGGGGGCGGGGGCGGGGCCGGGGGGGTGGAGAAAGAGCTGAGGGTAAATGAAGGCCAAAAGTATGGATTTTCAATATGGCTATGTCCGCATTCAAATCATGGGTCCGACATTTACTCTATGACTTCAGATGAACGGTATATGCTCTTTTAAGCCTCAGTTTCCTCTTCTGCAAAGCAGAGATTAAACTATCTGCATCAAAGTTACTAAGAAGCAAGTTATAGGGGTTCGGGGAGTGTGGGACATATAGATCTGATACAAAACAATGGGAACTTTTTCTCCTAGGAGCCACACTCTGCAGTGAAGGAAAAAGAAGGCTTCCCGGGCGTCTGTCACATCTTTTCCAGGCACCGTTACAGGAGTATTTCCAGGTAAAACCACTCTCTCAGAGACCTAGTCTGCAAGGGTTTTCAGAAAGTGGGATACAAAACCTCCTGAAAGGAGCCCTGAGGTGTGAGGCTAAGGTGCACTGGATAAAAACAGCTGTCCTTACATGTCAGGGTTAAGGTAGAGCACGAAATCAGCCATAATACCTGTCTCACTAAAAAGAACACAGAGGCCCCTAGGGGTAAAAGAAGGTTTCGGGAAGGGCATGGGCCTTTGGAATGCCAAGGCCTACGGGACCCCTCTGCTGTTGGAAAGCCCCGGGAGTTGCCTTCCTGAAGATTTCTCAGTCCAAACAGCCTCCCTGAGATCTGAGAGATGTACCCATTGTCTCTTAGGCTGTATTTAGCAGAACTCATAGAACATGCAGATTAGCATATCCTATCTTTCCTGTAAACAGATCCTCCCAGTTTCAGTAAGACCACTTCTCACATATCACAGGCCTGAGAAACAGTGATAAGGATTTGTGATTATCCTGAAGGACCAATAAAAGCGGGAGCAAAGAAAGGCAAAGTGTCTTCCTCTCTGAGCATTGACGCCTTTGCCTTCTCCTCTCTTTCACAGCGAAGTTTGAAGTAATCTTTCAACCACTGGTACAGGGACTGCTGGCTATTCCCTGGCACTTACACCTGTCTTCAAGATCACCGAGGGTCCCTGGGTGGTCAGTTGGTTAAGTGTCAACTCTTGCTCTTGGCTCAGGTCCTACATGCAGCTCTAAACTCTGCATAGTCTGCTTGAGTTCCTCTCTCCCACTGCCTCTGCCCCTCCCCCCCATGCTCATTCACCCTCTCTAAAATAAATAAATAAGTCTTAAATATTAAGAAGTACTTAAAAAGGTCACCTAGCATAAAAGATGTTGCTTAGCATCAAAAATAAGGAAAAAGAGGAAAAATGGGATCATTAACTCCTAGTAAAAGTGCAAGGGTTGTCATCCCAGTCCATGAGGTGTTCATGGTCAGGAGAGTCTAGAAGAGGCAACTACATGTTATACAGACTTTGTAAGTATTTTGAGCTTCATAATCCATCAATCATTTTAGCACACTGCTTTTGTAGGTGGCAAGTTGAATTGTCATTATTTTGACCCGTATTTAATTTCTCTATTAGTCTCTTTAAGGCAGAGGGACACACTTTTCTTCTTGAAGATTAGACTAATACTTTGTGTTTGTGCAAATGAGAGTTTGTGCAAATGAGAAACAGAGGAAAAGGCCCCTCTATCTTCCTCTTCCAAACCTTCATGGATCAGGAATCCTCACCCTGAAGCCCTACACTCAGATACTTGCTGGAATGTCTGAAGAAAACCTGTCTCTGATGCATGGCATAGAAGTCAGCGTAACACTGATTTCTCTTCTAGTGTTTTCTAGAGAAGCATTCGTGGCTCCAATAAATCTTGAATTCTCACCTAAATCTTATGTTTGTTTGGCAGTCTTCAGCATCTCTGCAGTGATATTTATTCCATCTATGAAAACACCCCTGAAACATCTTTACATAAGCTGGTATTACTGCATCATCCCACTTGAGTGTGTATTCTGATAGGTGCCTGATGATAGAGCAAATCCACTGTTTTGTTTACTGAGAACAAACATGTTCGAATTCTTAATTTCTGTGTTTTCTTTCTCCCTCAGGGAAACAGTTTAAGTGTGGGAAGCCTTGAAAGTAGTTTAGCTGAAGGAAAAAAATACAAAAAGTCTCATTAAGTAGCAATACTTCCCATTCTGTATTTCTTGTGATACAAAAAGGTATTTTCTACATTATAACACAGAGAACACTATTTGATATGTTTCTCATAGCAATAGAAGGAAATGTATTTCTGCACAGCATCTGACTTTTGGGAAGACCTAAGCACCATAATATTCAAAAGTTTTAAAGGCGTCTGGGTGGCTCAGTTGGTTAAATGACTCAGTCTTGATCTGGCTCAGGTCATGATCTCAAGGTTATGAGATGGAGCCCCACCTTGGGCTCTGAACTGGGCATGGAGCCTGGTTAAGATTCTCTCTCTGCCTCTCTCTTGGCCCTTCCTCCCCAAAAAAGTTTTAAAAAATAGTCATTGGAAAAAATTACACATAAGAAATTACTGCTTATAATTTGGCAACTTTCTTCTTTTGAGGGCTTGTATCAGCTTTGCTTTTGCTGAATTCTATAAATTTCAGATGTATTTCTCCATTTGCTGGTGTATCCCTGCTCTTTTCCAATTTGCCTTAAAAACTACACATTTTAATTGCATAATATGGTATTCCACTCGCTTCCAGTTCCAATTTCTTTTGTTAACCAGCACCAAGGAATCTACAGAATGTTGGGTACATAAAATAACCTTTCTCCACCCAGTACCCACCACCAGTGTCAAGCATGGACACAGCTTTAACCAACCAAGGGATTTTTTTTTCTACATTTCCAGTCAAACATATTGGGGTGCCTGGATGGCTCAGTCAGTTAAGTGTCTGCCTTTGACCCAGGTCGTGATCCCAGGTCCTGGGATGGAGTTCCGTGAGGGGCTCCTTGCTCAGTGCAGAGTCTGCTTTTCTCTCTCCCCTTGCTATTCCCTCTGCTTGTGTGCTCTCTCTCTTGCTCGCTAATAAATACATAAAACTTTTTTAAAAAATAAAAAAAAATAAAGTCATACATATGCATAGATTCCTTACCTGACTAAGAATACGGCCACATTTTCTTCCTATTTTTTCCACCAAATCAAAAATAGGAAAATTCCAAGTATTTAGCTGCTCCATAATTGAGTCCAAGTTATCCATGACAAGAGGTTCAGGAGCAAGAACTGGCTTGTCCTGTGATGAAGATGAAAATATTTTAATATATGTGCTGCCAAAGTGAGCACAAGATGAAAATATTTTAAGAACAAGCAGTTTTTCTACAAAGCAAGTGATGCTTTGATAAGTTCAACTCAACAACTGAGGTTACAAAAATGACTTCAGGGTAAATGAGTGATCCTTAAAACAAACAAACAACCCCAAGATGAACAAGACATTGATCTCACCATAAGCAGGAAAGGGCCTAATGCTGTTTCCTATCATGACTTTTGCATATTAGGTGCCTGTCTATTGTTGGTTCATATATGCTACCAAAAAGAAATGGATGTTCCTTTTCTAAGTTAATATACCTGCTTTTTACCTACTGTGGGGTTCCTAAATAAAGACTCAAGGACTTCAGGACACTCTGAAATCTTAGGTAAATTGATCTCTTTATATATTTATGTAAATTTTTCTGGGAGGGTTCCTGGCTTACACTGGACTCTCAAAAGAAACCCATGAGTGGGGAGAAGGAGTTCTACTTGGCTGAATTTATATTATTGCTTCAAAATCAGAACTGATCCTGTGGGATGATAACTGCCACATTTTTCTTAGATTTTAATTTAATTCATGTGATGTATGGTTCCCAAAGAAACATGCACCATATTAACGAAAAGGCATTTATTTTATAATTGGTCCAAAATGAGGACATTCTTAAGAGTACCTTTACTAAAAAAATAAATAAAAAATAAAGATAATGAGGATTAGGAAACATACAAATTCCTTTATCTGGCAATCTCTTTAAAAGTATAAATGGTAAATCAGATAAACGAAAAATGATAATGGCAGCAGTTGATAATTACATGATAGCCAACTATTTTCTATTGCTGTCTCCCTGAAATCAACCTGATGCAAATATACACTTTCATCGGTTCAAACTGATTTCTATAAACACACAAAGTCAGTTCTCATTAAAGGCTATTTTAATGGGTAGTGTGTCAGTATAAACCTAGTTTAATATAATAAGGAAAATAAGTCTTGGCACACTTCCAAATGAAGGAGGTGCTAGAAAAAAAGATAGCAGATGCCCTAAGACAACTAACAATGTCACTTTTGTTGATTGATGTTTATAAAATATTGCTTCCCTGGATGAAATAAGTTTTTCCTATGCATACCTACAACACGTTCAGATTCTAGGATTAAGAAACAACTGTAATCACTTCTGGAGATGAATACTTGCATTTTTTAATCATTAAATAAGAAAACCATAAAGAGATCAAGAAAACTTGGACAAGGAAAAATTATATTGATACATAGGGGTACGGCTATAAGGCATGTATGATCCAAAAGAGAGAGATCTGTAAATCTAATGATTCAGGGATCTATTTCTAAGTCAATTCTGTCATAGAAAACATGTCATAGAAGACATGCAATTTCTTAAGTAAAGGGATGAGCAAAGTGATATGGGGCTACCAGGAATATCATGGCCTCAGGTACATAGGGGCCACAAGCAGAAGCTTTCCTCCGAGGCTCTCTCAGGCCCTCAGTCTCATCTTCATTCTGTACAATATCACTGCTGTCACTGTTGTTGTTGGTTTCATAATCAGAGGTAACTTGAGTAGTGTCATCTACAATGGAAAGAGAGCAGCTTATTAGGAAACTTGCAAATGGACACAGGGGTCCCATTTGGGTGAATATTCCTAAAATGCAAATGGCAAATACCATGCTTAGGGACATTGCTTTCATGAGCTTACACACCAAGAATGTAAGATCATAAACTGGGAAAATATACTTAAAAAAAAAAAAGATTTTATTTATTAGCAGGGAAAAGCACAGAGAGAGAGGAAGAAGTAGGCCCCCCTCCAAGCAAGGAGCCTCCAAGCAAGGGGTTCGATCCAGGGACTCCGTGATCATGACCTGAGCTGAAAGCAGATGCTTGTCAACGGACTGAGCCACCTAGGTGCCCAGAAAAAGTAAACATTTCATAACCCAATGAAATAGATAGAATTATGATCTGTGATTTTAGGACATTCAATTCCTCCATAAAAATAATTCCTCCATATTCCTCCATAAAAATGCTTAGATCAGCAGCAGTTTATACTTGTTAAAAATTCCATAACTTTGTATTTATTTTTCCTTTATGCATTCACTCAACACACAAAACCACCGACTAGCTAAGTCTAGAATGGGCACACAGGGAGAAGAAGTGACACCCAAGCACTGAATGTTCTGTAGGACATGGCATAATAGCTAGCATGTACTTAAGGGCCTAGGAGATCCCATGTATCCAATCTTGATCCCTAGGAATCTGGCTTTCTTCCTTACCTACGTCTTCCATTGTTTCTCATTTCAGTCAGCATTAAACTATGCTAACTAGAGGCCCAATCAGGTACTATCAAGTGTCTGTAGAATAGGCTTTTGGGGCAATGACCTCAAAAGAAGTTTTGCATGGCTAAGTGCCTGAATGGTTCAATGGGTGAATGCCATGTGCTGGATACAACCGAAAGCGCTTCATTTGTGCTAACCCATTTAAATGTACACAATCCTATGAGGCTGGTTATTACTGCACATAACTGCGTTTCTGATGTCCTCACTTGCAGAAAGGAAACTGAGGCACAGAAAGGATAAGTAAATTGTTGAAGGCACACAGCTAGTAAATTTAGTCACATGAATTTGAACTCACAAAATTGGACTCTAGTTCCTACATTCTTTACTTTTGATAAAGTCAAGCTTTTTTTTCCCCCCTATAGGGTTATTGCTAGGATTCCTATGCAATCTTTGCCTTCCCCTAAGGCACAAACCGACCTGCTTTCAGAAGCTTTACTGTTTTAGCTTTTACATTTACGTCTATGCTCCATCAAGGATGATGTTTCGTATGGTGTGAAGTAGGGGGTGAAATTCATTTTTTCCAATTCTACTGGAATGCTCTGGCATCTTTGTTGAAAATTTAATGTAGAGATGGGTCTAATTTGGGGCTTTCCATTCTACTCTATTGGCTCTATCTGCTGATCCTCAAGCTTGCACCACACTATCTTTATTATTACAGCTGAAGTCTTGAAGTCAGGTAATAGATTTCCTCTAACTTTGTTCTCCTTTCTCAGTTGCTCTGGGTATTTCTAGGACTACTGTATGTCCTCATATATTGACTATCTAATTTTTCTTAAGTTGCTAGTGAATAATGGCTTTCGTTATGTAGCCTACTGCCATCAAGAGTATCATGTAGGACATTTCCTAAGACCCCTTTTTCTTCAATCTTTCTCATGCAACTTGTTCTATGTAAGAATGAGACACAGTATGAAAATGAACTTGCCAAGTTTCAACATCCGAATTTGTAGGAAAAAAAGTGAAAAACACTCCAAGACCATAGTTCCAGGTGAAACAACAAAGGTGATAAAGAAATACTCCCCCTACTGTATCAGACTCAGAAGACTCAAAGAAGATCAGGGACATAAGGAAGGGAATATTCTGAGTCTTCAGAATGCTACAATATCAGAAAGAATGTTCCTTTTGATTCTTCCTTGCCTATGTCTCTTGACCTTTGTACATTGCCATTTTCATAGGCAAATAATCAATCAATATTTATTTATTGAGTATATGTCAATAAATGCTGAAGTAGATAATTACGAAGCATTCTTACATAGCTTTATCACCCTCAAGTCTGCTGTTAGTTCAGAAAGGCCAGGCTTTTTCCTACCTTGTAATCTTTCAGCATTAACAAAATGAAGTCCCTACAGTTGCAGCAATAAAAATAAAATACTAATCATCATAGTAATGGCAGCAAACATGAACTATCTACAGTGATCCAGGTACTATAAGTCCCTATGTGATTTTTAAAAATTGAAGTATAGTTGACATACAATATTATGTTAATTTCAGGTATACAACATAGTGATTCAACAATTATATATATTATGCAATACTTCCCATAAGGTCAGCTAACATATAGTTATTACAATACTACTGACTATATTCCCTCTGTTCTTCCTTTCATTCCCATGACTTATTTTATAACTGTAAGCATTTACTTCTTAATTCCCTTCCCCTATTTCGCCCACCCCCTTCTTCCCCTCCCTTCTGGCAACTGCACTTTTACAAGTTTGTTTGTTTGTTTGTTTGTTTTCTTGCCTTCACATATAGATGAAATGATAGGTTATTCCTCTTTCTCTGACCTGTTTCACTTAGCACAATGCCCTCTAGGTCCATCCATGCTGTCACAGATGGCAAGATTTCATTCTTTTTTATGGCTGAGTAATATTCCATCATGTATTAGGTATCTTCCATTATCTTGGCTCTAGTAAATAATGCTGCAGTAAACATAAAAGTGCATCTATCTTCAGAATTAGTGTTTTTGTTACATGTTCCAAATAATTTAGCTCCTACAATAATCCTGTTAGGGAGGTGCTATTATTATCCCCACATACGTATGCAGGAACTGAGGCACAGAGATTACAAAGTAGCAGGCAGCTGAATAGGATAAAACCAGGATCCACTGTCTGTGTTCTTAACATCACCATGATACTGCCTCAAGAAACAGCATTTTTGTATACTTATAGTGATCTCACGGGGTATTTTCTCAGTCTGCAACAGAGACCTCCAGAGTATCCTAGAATGGACGAGCCTCCAGTGTCCAAGATAATGGTTCTATATGGTTCTATGAACAGAGTAGAACCATATAGTTCTATGTATTATAAAAAATGACATCTACTTTAAATATATATGTATACACACACACACACACACACACACACACACACATATTTGTGTATAGGTATTTAAAACCACTTTGGACAAAATCATATCCATGCTGAACTTAGGTAGTAGGATTAGGGATGATTTTCCTTTCCTTCATTGTCTTTTTACATTTGTCATCTAAGAACTCAGAAACAGGGGCGCCCTAGATGGCTCAGTCAATTGGACGTAAGCCTTTGGCTCAGGTCATGATCCTGGAGTCCCGGGACTGAGTCCCACATGGGGCTCCCTGCTCAGTGGGGAGTTTGTTTCTCCCTCTGACCCTCTCATGCTCTCTCTCACAGTTTTTTCTCTCTCTCAAATAAATAAATAAAATCTTTAAAAATAAATTAAAAAAATCAGAAACATGTTACCTTTCAGATCAGAGGGGTAAAAAAACAAGTGATTTCCATGTTGAGGAAGAATCCAAACAAAGAATTACCTGTTCTGCTTGGTGTCCGAATGGCTCCACTGCTCCCCTCCAGGGGCCCGTCTGCAGGATTCCCTTGGGGATACGGTCTGCCACAGCTGAGAAACAGTGCAACAGCTGTAAGTATATTCTCTCTTTTCAAAAAATCACAGGCACACACCATCTATGTACACATGAAGACAGATAATGATCAAATATTTCTACTTTCCACTTATTTTATAAAAAAAATTGTTTTGCTTTACACATAGATGCTGATAGACTGTTCTCTTTTTAGCAAGAGTGTGATCATTCTAAAGGATCAGAAGCTTCACTCAACACCCATCCTCCCCCACAGTATAGACCACATTTGAAACCACTTTTGTTACATTATTTAGAGAATCCTAGGACAATCTGCTACCTGCTCATAGTAGTGACTTTGGAGGTGCTGAGGCATATTTGGTCAAAAATATCTTCCCCAATGCATTCCCTTTGTACCTGCCTAAAAGCCTCATTAGTAGATTTATTTCTATGGGTTAAGACATTTTATGCCGACATCCTCGCCAGCATCTGTCATTTCCTGACTTGTTAATTTTAGCCATTCTGACTGGTGTGAGGTGGAGAAAGGGGAACCCTCCTACACTGTTGGTGGGAATGCAAGCTGGTGAAATCACTCTGGAAAACAGCATGGAGGTTCCTCAAAAAATTGAAAATAGAGCTACCTTATGACCCAGCAATTGCACTACTGGGTATTTACCCTAAAGATACAAATGTAGTGATCTGAAGGGGCACGTGTACCTGAATGTTTATAGCAGCAATGTCCACAATAGCCAAGTTATGGGAAGAACCTAGATGTCCACCAACAGATGAATGGATAAAGAAGATGTGGTATATATATATACAATGGAATACTATGCAGCCATCAAAAGATATGAAATCTTACCATTTGCGACGACATGGATGGAACTAGAGCGTATTATGCTTAGAGAAATAAGTCAACTGGAGAAAGACAACTATCACATGATCTCCCTGATATGAGGAAGTGGAGATGCAACGGGGGTGGGGGTTAAGGTGGTAGGAAAAGAAAAAATGAAACAAGATGGGATCGGGAGGGAGACAAACCAAAAGAGACTCTTAATGTCATAAAACAAATTGAGGGGGGTGGGGAGGAGAGGGGTTGGGAGAGGGTGGTGGGGTTACATTATATGTTTAAATAAAAAAGCTTAAAGAAAAAAAAAGACATTTTATGCTGAAAGAGCCCTTTGAGATTGCATATATGGAGACAGAAAGACAGTATGCTAATTTTTCTTTTCTGCCACAAAATAAAAATTAGTTCCTTTTTCAAGACCGATCAGTCACCTGCTAAGGCCCAAAGGAAAGGAACAAAGTAGAGGTACACTGTGATGGAGAGGGAGTGGAAAATTGGCTGCACAAATGCTAGTTGAGAGAAACAGGCCAAGGGTGTACACTGTGAGTAATCTAGAAAAATGAGCATCCTGCACAGTCCTGGCTCTTTAACAGAGGACACTGGAGAAGGTGGAATACTTTAGTTTTCTCAGCAGTTTTGACTGCTTTAAAAATTAAAAAGTAATCCCACAAATGGCCTGGCATGTTTCTTCTCTCACTTATCTTGTTCAGAAACTCCATGGTTAGATTTTAATTCAGCCTTTTGCTTCAAGGTTCTTTTCTTCTGCCTAATATTACAAACAGTCTCAGAGGTGTTTTGTTTGTTATTTAATCACGAGTACTCACTCTAAAAGGAAAAGAAATGAAATGGTTTATAATTTACTAAAGGTCTCACCACGTTTATTTTCCCTCAGTTGTGCTTATATGTGTTGTAGATCTAAGCATCTGCCAGTTAGAGATTATTTTCATCCTAAGCAAATTTATTTTCAAGCCTTAAACATAAGTGGAGAAACATCCCATGCAAAATATTTCTAATTATGAGACCCTATCACTTTGATTTAGGGAATCAAAAGAAAGTGACAGGACCAAAGAAAAAAGAAAGCAGATACAAATGATGGGCTTACATTCTTGGGTGACACTTGGTAAATGGAGGGTTTATTAGTTTTAAGAATTTTCATTGCAAGATAATACTTAAAAGGAGCACTTAAATTAGTAGTCCAAATATACTATTTCTTATGCCAAAAAAATAGCTTGTTGCATAGACATTACAGCAGCCAAAAGACTGGGATTCAATGCCAAGCCCTTCGAGTTCAGCAAGGGAAACCACAATAATTAGTCGTGTGTTTCTGGAGCTCTCTGTGCCTACATGGGTGGCTGCCTTGAAGGCAATAATAGAACGTGGTTTGAATTACAGATTTATAAAGCCCAAACAAATAAAAGACACACTACTGGATTTATAAACATTACTGAACAAGTCGGCAGTGAAATTCTCTTGTTTTTCTCCAAAACTTCTTTTATAAAAATCCCATTACATTCTTCCCTCTAAGAGTACAAAAAATAGACCATGAGGACAAAAGCTATGCAAGTGATCTTTTTGGAACATCTCTGCTTCCTTTAGGCAACTTATTTCCCATAAGTTTGGAGCCCACAGTGGGAGAGTCTCCCTAGAAATGCTGGGAGCAGATGTCCTTGATGTCAATTACTCCACTGAGCTACATCTTGGCTTGCGATGCATAGCACAAAAACATGTTTCCTAAGGATGGTCCACCATAGACTAGCTCCATGGGCAATTACTGTGTGTTAACCTAAAGAAATTGGTTCTGTGGTCAGATAAATTCAGAAAAGGCTACCTGAGCCAAAAACCAAGAGGTTTGCTTTTTGCAGGACTTTTCAGAGCTTTTAATAAAGTGATGTGTATTGTGAATCACCAAGGGAAATATGATATGTGTTTTACAGCAGATCATGGTTTGTGTGGGGGGGGAAGGGGAAAGATGGGATTAATATTTCACAGAAGTTATTTTATTCAAAAAAAATCTCATAGGCTCACAGAGTAACTTTGGGATGGTAAACTAATTTTCTACTCTGGCCCTAGACAAATAAACTAACACAAATGATTTTCCTTTTTAAAATATCTGTAAAGAGAAAACAAGTATATATATGAAGATTAGAAAAAAGAGCATTCATTTAGAGTTTAGAACTAAATGATCTGAAAATGAAATCTGTGAAGCTTAAAACTGAATATAGTAATCAAATCTAGGTCTGTGAACTAACAGGTGATATTAGACGACCAGTATGTAAACTCATTTACTCAAAATGGTTATCCTCATTAACCTCAGCAAAGAAATAGCATTTTGTTCAAGGCACTCTCATGACTACAGTTAGCGTAAAAACACTTAACTCTTCAAGTTAAAAGAATAGTGTAATACTTTAAAATCAATCCCTCAAGATGAAGCTATTTCCAGAGAACAACAATACAGGAATCAGTAAGAGCAGGTAATTCCTTCTCCATGACCATGTTGTCAAAATAAGTACTCTTGCCATGTGAGGCCTTTTTTACTCATCTTCTGTGAAAACACATCACTTCCTATTTCCAATTCTACTTAAAAATGATAGAGCAGTACAAGCCAATTGCTTGACTGCCTTCAGAGACCCATTTGAGTCCAACTATAATTTGCCATGTGTTAGCTGAGCATTTTTGTTTTATTTACATATTCATTTATTTACTTAATTATTTTAAGATTTTTAAGTAATCTCTACACCCAACGTGGGGCTCCTACTCAACCCCGAGATCAAGAGTTGCATGCTTTTCTGACTGAGCCAGCCAGGTGCCCCTATCTGCACATTTTTAAAGTAGGGATTGCAAACTTAATATGCCCTTAAAATGGAGATAAAATCCGCCCTGAAGAGCAAGTAAAAAATATTCCAACACAATATATTAAATTAAATCACTTGATATGGTTTTTTAACTACATGCTTTACCAGTCTTCATTAGTAAGTAGAGGAAATACACAACTACTTATTTTCTATCAGCTCCAAAGTGTAGCTGTATGGACTCTAGGGACTCTAAGCTTTCTATTCACAGGAAACCATGGAAAAATCAAGTTTCTGTTCAACAGAAATCACATTAACCTATACTTACTCTCATGTCAACTTCTTTGGCAAACCTACACAGAACTGTGTGGGCTGGTGAGGAACACTAATAAGAGTTTTCGGATGGGTGAACCTCCAGTTAATAATGCAAAAGCCTTACCTGCTACATATAACAGGTGGAGGGAGGATCTGAGGAGACAGGTCAGGGGCACTCTGAGTATAAGTTAATGCCCGATGAGAACCCAGGCCCAGTCTGGCAGTTGTGTTGGTAGATTCTGGAAACCGCACTGCAGAAATTTTGCTGACTGGGCTGCTGGCAGGAGTCCCTTGGGGAGGTGAGGAACAGGGCGATGAAAGAGGTGAAATTTTAGCTAGGGCACCTAGAAAGGAAAAGAGTCTTTAAATCCCGAAATCAAATTTTTTTTTTTTTTAATTAAAAATTGCAACTCTTAAACTGCACCTCAGACCCCCAATGACTCCACCAGGATCACGTGCCAGGGAGCTGGCCCTCTCTGCCCCCATCTGGAGACAAGGTGTACAGTGGGGCATCTCTACCATGTGAAAGGCAAAGAATGAATCATCATTAAAAAAT
This sequence comes from Taxidea taxus jeffersonii, assembly GCA_003697995.1. Classification (NCBI taxonomy): domain Eukaryota; kingdom Metazoa; phylum Chordata; class Mammalia; order Carnivora; family Mustelidae; genus Taxidea; species Taxidea taxus. The sequence goes on along the minus strand of RCUC01148866.1, from coordinate 19,488 downwards.
TGGTGGCAATGTTGGCAAATCCAGCTGAAGCCTTGGTGTCCTGGAATAACTTCAGGACAGAAGGATATTATTTTCTCCTCCCATTTTTGTTTCTTCTTGTCATTCTGACCTAATGATAATAATTAAAATTTCTTCATGTGTTTGTCTTCTCCTAGGTTGTGAAATTCTTAGCAGTCACAGGATCTGCTATTGTTTTAAACATTAACTTATCTGGAGCCAACTTTGACAGGTATCTGATGCTTAAAATACATAAAGAAGACAGATTTTTTTTAGAGGCAATTAACTTTATTAGCCATCGACATTTTCAGTTAGACTATCTTATTTGTGTGGAACAGGACTCTGATCAGTCATTTCCGAAGAAAACATTAAAAAACCTAAGACGATCCGTTTCAGATTAAACAATAGACCTCAAGCCCCAATTTTAAGTGTTGGTATCTGTGCCAAACTGTATTTACTCTCGACTGTGAAAATTTTACAGAAAACTGGCTTAGGTTTCAAAGTGCCGATACTTGAGTACAAGGACGCGATCTTTTGAAGTTCCACTCTCCCAAACACACAAGGCAGCCCGCTTAAAACTGAGGAGAGCCCTATCTTCAGAACAGCCAACTGCTCACAGTTTTTCAGCACTGCGGGGCCCAACAAACTACTGTAAGGCAAATGAAATGAAATCTTTCGTTTTTTTCTGTTTCCCACCACGCGGGGGAAACGCACAGCCAGCAGCAATCCCATCACCAGATGATACGTGTGGGGAACAGGCAGCTGGCTGAGTTTGCTTCCAATGTCCAGTTCTCTCACAAATTTTATCTGTGACACCCAAAGATTTTCTGGTCCACTGAAAGGAATATGAAGCTTGCTGAAGGGCTTTTGCAATTTTTACATTTCTTGCTGATACCACTCTTTCTTTTGTTTTGTTGTAACAGATGAGAAACCCTGCTCTTCCTTTGATAAGTCTGGAGGTTGGCAGCCCTCCTATTCCTTTTTGCTCAATGTGTGTACTGTTGATTCCCGATGGAAAGACCAATCCCTTGCCTTCACTGGTAAAGGAAACGACTCAGATGCAGAGAGGTTAAAGAACCTTCCCAGGGTCACAGTGCTAATAAGTGGGAGAATATGGAGTGAGCCCAGCTGTTCTTAGTGAAAGTTGTTTTAGGCCATACTGCTCTCAGAGACTGTCCAAGGAGGAAGAGAAGTCTATGATCTGCTAGGCAGCATTTGCACTGCACTTTATAATGACACAACTAATGGTTTTTTTTTAAATTTCTATTTCTATTGAAAAGATTTAGCTCTTTTACGAAAGATACTGACAAACCTGCATGGTACAAAATGTCCTAAACACACCCCCCCAAAAAACCCTAAAAAACAAAACAAACAAACAAAATCCCACTAAATTCTTAACTCAGAGTTTCCCAAAGAATCTATCATTGTGTACACCAAAGTGGGTTACAGGTGTCCTGTGGAGTACTAATGGTTATAACTTCTTTTGAATAAAGATTTTATTTGGAAGCTTCAGAATAAATTTAATTTTTAATATTATTTCTAATATTTTATGATGAGATTTTATAATTTCACAAAATGAAGGAAATAAAATCTTCATTAAGCTCTAAATCCCTTCCCATTTCTCCACTGGCCTGTAACATTATTGTATTCACACGTATTATTTCACAAATAACACAACACGCTCTGATGGAAAAAGGCTGGAAAGGGCTAGTTTAATTCAGACTGTTTGTTAGATTATGGCCAACTGAGTCTTCAGATAATCTTAGGAAAGCAGAATAAACATTAAGAAGTAGGCCGGGGGTGGGATGTGGTATAAAGAAAGTATCTTCACAGAGTAATGATCTGTTTGTTCAACAAACACTGATTGTGTGCCTCCTTCCAGAGACCAAGGATGTCATAGTGAAGAACAACAACATATTCCCTGATATCATGGAGCTTCCACTCTCTTGGAGGAGTCAGAAACTTTAAAAAGAGTTGTAAGAGGAGGAAAAGGAAGAAAAAAGAGAAAGAAGGAGGAGAAGGAAGGATAAAAAGAAAGATGTCTAACGGAATATACCTCAGCCTTCAGAAAGGATGAATACCCACCATTTGCATGGACCTGGATGGAACTGGAAGGGATTATGCTGAGTGAAATAAGTCAGGCAGAGAAGGACAATTACCATATGGTGTCACTCATATGTGGAACATAAGGAATAGTGCAGAGGACCATAGGGGAAGGGAGGGAGAACTGAATGGGAAGATATCAGAAAGGGAGACAACCCATGAGAGACTCTGGAGTCCGGGAAACAAACTGAGGGTTGTGGAAAGGGAGGTGGTGGGGGATGGGGTAACCGGGTGAAGGGCATTAAGGAGGGCACGGGATGTGATGAGCCCTGGGTATTATATGCAATCAATGAAGTATTAAACACTACATCTGAAACTAAGGATGTACTATATGTTGGCTAATTGAATATAACTTAAAAATAAAAAAAAAAGAAAGAAAAGAAACCCAGGTAGTTATAAGTGATCTAAAGAAAAATAATGTAGAGAATATAGAACAGAGAAACAGAGAGGGGTAAAATTTGAGTAGAGGCCTGGGAAAATAAGAAAGACATTTAGACAAGTATTGGGGGAAGCATGTTCTAGAAAGAGGGACCTACCTGGGGGGTGTCAGAGAGTTAGTCAGGAGGTCAGTGTGGGTGCAGCTTAGCAAAGGGGAAAGAGAGGGGCAGCGAATGTGGCCAGAGAAACTGCTGGACAGGCTGTAGAGGGCTGATAGGCCAAGGCAAGACTTTAATTGTTGTTTATTTTGAAAAAGAAACTTCTGGTAGGCATTGCTTTAGGCAATTTTTTAATTACTTTGATAGCTAACTGAATTTTTCGAAGTTTTCTACCACTTTTTTAATAGATCAAAACCTATGGGAACAGTACCTGTATCTGTCTTAACACAACATATTTTCTAAAGACAATTTATGAGAGGGGTGATTTTTTTTCATTGCTAATTCTTCACAGCTGCCAGCTGATATTCTCAGAGAAAAGCAACTCACCCTTAAATACAAATTTAAAAATCCCCTCGATGATTAGAGTTGTTGGAACTCATGGATTAACTAAATTTAAACAAATAGCAGACCTTAAGACTCCAAACTTAGTGCCTGGGATGAAAGTTAAAATAAACCTTGTGACAGAGGAAAAGCACTTTGCTTCTGTAGTACTGTTAGTCTACTATTTTGAACACTTTTAACAAGCATGAGTCTTGGCAACAACTATGAAAAGAGGGATATGTGCTCTCGGTCACCAAGATGGCAACAAAGGATGTGCCCGGCTTAGCTCTCCCTCAGAAGAACAACGAACAACTACTCAAGAACAAGACATACTGAGAGAGTCCTGGAATGTGGGGGTGAGGCTGAAGCCCCTGCACCACAGAGACCAAGACCTATTGCATTAGAAGGGTAAGACAGGAGACTACAACTTGACCACACTCCCTTGCCCCCAGCCAGCACAACACTGTGTGGGGGAGTCTCCCCTGAGCCTCTGGTTTCTCTAGCAGGAAAAGAGAACCCAAGAGGATAACCAGCATCCCCCTCACCCCCTGCAGAAGTGTGGGTTGCTTGGTAGGAGCCTCTATTGTGATCTGTGCCATGGGGATTAAAGGGACATCTTCGAGGCTCCACCACTGGGAATTTGACTGTGATGGATAAAGAGGTAGGGGCTTGCAACAAACAGGACACAGATCTTGGCAGATCAAGTTCATATCTGCAATGCCCAAATAGTAATCTCAACCAGCAGCATTGCTCATCTGCAGAACCAAGCTGGAGGCACACACTGATTGGTAAACTTGGTCGGTACAGATCTGTGTGATTCAGATTCTTAAGCAAAGAGTTTCGTCAGCCCTATATGCCCATGCCTAGGCAAGGAGGTAAATCATAGGCTCACCCACTGCATAGAGTGTCTCCCAGTTCCATCTGACCAAAAGGATTGGTGACAATTCCCAGAAGCAATGAGGTCCAGGGGCCCTTGAGCCAAGTGGTGGGCAGCAGCATGGAACACCCCGGAACAAAGCCAGTACGGGGTGTGGAGTGTCCCCATGCTATGCACTGGCAGGGGGAGTCATTCACAGCTAAGGCTGAGGGTAGCTCCTAGCCCCTGTCAACTGGAGAACCTATTTGGGAAACTCAAAGTAGCTGACGTGACCCCTTCTCCTCCCTAAGCAGGGAGCGGAGAAAGAGCCCTGCCCAGAGCAGTCTGTCTTCTAGCCCCAACTGACCAGCTCCCGGAAGCTGTGTGGTCTAGCAGCACTGGAGCTGAATGATGGGCAGGTGCAACTGACGGCTTTCAGAACAAAGCCCCGTTTGGTCCCAGAGCTTGGGATGGGGGACAGCTTGAATTAAGACAACAAACAACAAGCTATGTTGGCTTTATGGCTGCTTCTCCTGCTGTGCTCAGGCAGAGAATCTAATTTGTAGCCCTGCTCATTACTGACACAACCTATAGTTTGACTGACCAGAGCGCTGGGAAAGCTGCATCACCCATCAATAGCCTTTCATACAATGGCACATGAACAGAAAGCACAGCCTGTGGGTTCTCCCATCTTCAGAGCAAAACTGATAGCCTCAGAGAACCAGAGAATTCAATGCACACTCCAGCCTAATTCAGGTCCCCAAACAACAAGCTGCACAGGTCTTGGGTCCCTGCCAGAGCAGGAAAATGGATTCATAACCCTACTATTACTGAATACAGTACCAGTCCTGACAATCTGGTAAGCCTGACCAGAGAATCAAGGCACTGCGGAGCCCACCCTACAGTTTCACTTGGGTAGGAACCAAGCCAGCAGTCCCGTCCAACTGTTCTCAGCCAGTGGCACATCTCCTCATTCCATCCTCAGAGTTCCAACATTTGCCTCATGCAAAAATAGACAAAAGGGTGGGCCCGACTGCCCACGGACATCATCAGGGGGCACGCCCAGAAACAAACTGACCCCTGAAACAAACTGAGCTGACTGGGGAAGAACGTCTGGAAAAGAAACCTGGTTACTCAAATGGGTAAATACCAACATAAGATATCAAAGATCACAAAAAATTAGGTAAATATGATACCACTAGCAGGAACAACACGTCTACAGACCAACCAGAAAGCAATGAGCAAAAATGTCATGAGTAAGTTCCTACCTCTCAATAAATGCTTTAAATGTAAACAGATTAAAATCTCCAATTAAAAGACACAGAATGGCTGAGAGGATTAAAAAAAAAAAGACCCAACAATGTGCTGTCTTAAAGAGACTCACTTTAGGGGTGCCTGGGTGGCTCAATGGGTTAAGTCTCTGCCTTCGGCTCAGGTCATGATTCCAGGGTCCTGGGATCAAGCCCCCACATAGGGCTCTCTGCTCAGCAGGGAGCCTGCTTCCCCCTCTCTGTCTCTGCCTGCCTCTCTGCCTACCTGTGATCTCTGTCTGTCAAATAAATAAATTTTAAAAAATTAAATAAATAAAGAGACTCACTTTAGCCTGAAAGACACAATAGACTAAAAGGGAAGAAAAAAAGACATTTCAAGGAAATGTTAACCCAGAAAAAACAGGAGTAGCAATACTTCTATGAGACAAAAGAGACTTTAAAAATGGTAAAAAGCACAAAGAATACCTATAATGAGAAAAGGCTCATTACAGCAAGAAGATATAACAATTATGAATATTTATGCATCCCACATCGGAGCGCCTAAATACATAAAGCAAAAAACTAACAGAGCTGTAAGAAGAAATAAAAGGTAATGCAGTGATAGCTGGGGACTTAATTCCACATTGTCCACAACAGATAGATCATCCAGAGAGAGAATCAATATGGACACAGCAAATATGCACAACACTACAGAACAAACGGGCCCAAGAGACCTATACAGAATAGTCTACCCAACAACAGCAGAATACACATTCATCTCAAGCACACAGAGATCATTTTCTAGGACAGACCATGTGAGGCCACAAAACGAATCTTGGCAAATTCAAGAAGACTGAAGACCACAAGGACATAAATCTAGAAACAAGTAACAAGAGGAAAACTGGAAAATTCACAAGCACAGGACAATTAAACAATAGCTTCTTGAACAACCAATGGATCAAAGGGAAAAAATGAGAAAGTAAATAAAAAGGTTACTTAATATAAATGGAAACACAACATAACAGAAATTGTGGGCTACAGCAAAAGCAGTTCTGATGGGCAAGTTCACAGTACAAATGCCTACATTAAGAAAGATCCCAAATAAAAAAGTTAAATCTATATCTTAGGAACTAGATAAAAACAAACTGAACTCAAAGTTAGCAAAATAAAGGAAATAATATAGAGAGAAACAAATCAAGTAGAGAAAAGGAAAACTACAGAAAAGATTAATCAAGCTAAGAGTTGGTTCTCTGAAAAGTTACACGGGTTTCGGTAATGATTTGTTGACAGGGCACCTAAAGTACAAGCAATATGATCAAAACATAAATAAGTGGAGCTAGAAACGAAAAAGCTTCTGCACAACAAAAGAAGCAATCAATAAAGTGAAAAGAGAAACTATGGAATGGGAAAAATATTTGCAAACCATACATCTAATAAGAGGCTATATCTAAAATATATGAAGAAATCATGTAACTCCTTAGCAAACAACTCAATTAAGAAATGGGCATCTGAATAAACATTTTAGCAAAGAAGATATATGAAAGGTCAATGGGTACATGAAAACATGCTCAACATCACTAGACATCAGGGAAATGCAATTCAAACCACGATGAGATAATCACCCCATGCCTGTTGGAATGGCCACCATCAAAGAGACAAGAAATAAATGCTGGCATAGATGTGGAGAAAAGGGAACTCTAGTGCACTGTTGATGAGAATGTAAACTGGTGTAGCCACTGTGGAAAACAGTATGGGGGATTCTTAAAAAATTAAAAATAGAACTTCCATAATATCCAGCAATTCTACTTCTGGAAATATATCTGAAGGAAATGAAAACACTAAAAAAAAAAAAATTTTTTGCCACATATTCGCTGCAGTATTATTTACAACAGCCAAGACATGGAAACAACTTAAGTGACCATCAGTGGATGAATAGATAAATAAGTTGTTTTATATGCACACAGAGATGTTGTATATACACACACACATATATATAATGAAATATCAGTCAGCCATAAAAAAGAAGGAAATCCTATCAAAGGCAGCAACATGGATGGACCTTGAAGACATATGCTAAGTGAAATAAGAGACAAATGCTGTGTGCTCTCACTTATATGTAGAACTCACAGAAAAACAGATCAGACTTGTGGTTACCAGAGACAGGGGGTGGGAGGACAGGGAATCAGAAGAAAGGAATAAAAAGAAACCAACTTTCAGTTATAAGATAAATACCCAATATTTTATATTTACAATTGCATATTAATTGGGTTTGTTTCAACTATTTAAATTAATGCTGATTGAACTAGAAGATACACTGTTTTACTTGACTGGTGCAAAGAACAGAGTTCATGAGCTGGAAACAGCTCTCAATTTTACCTCTCAATGTTTATTCTCTATGCTTGCATCCCCCTACCTCTTTTGCCTATCGCTTCTTACTCGCCTCCTCCAATTCCTTTCACACTTTATTTAGGTTCCGCTTCCTTATACTCTTTGCCATATAAAGGGGCTTTCCCCAGCCCCCTTCCACATAGGCAGCACAGTGAACTGATCCGGCATAGAACACTTACTTAGCCCAATCAACATCAGCATGCCATCACTGCAGGAAAAACAAAGATTTCAAAATAGCAGAGTCCATCTGATCAAGAACTGTAATTGAATTTCAACTCCTCTCAGGGCACCTGGGTGGCTCAGTTGGTTAACCGTCTGCCTTCAGCTTAGGTCATGATCCCAGGGTCCTGGGATCAAGGCTTGCATGGGGCGGGGGGGGTCTCTGCTCATCAGGGAGCCTGCTTCTCCCTCTGCCTCTGCTCTGCCTACGCGTGCCCTTTCCGCCTCTCTGTCAAATAAATAAGAATTTCTACTCTGTGATTCTTGATGGGCTTTTTTTCCCTTTTGGCAGACTTTCAGGGAGTTGCTTAGTCAAATTCAGCATGCGTAGGGTATAGGTTATTTTATAAACATTTAGCTCTGCTGTGATAGCACTCTAAATATGTCACAATGCAAAATCCCCTCCCAAGTAATCACGATGGGGATACCTTATATACTTAATGGCAAGGATGGAGTGAGGCTCTCACCATGCCTGTTCTAATTTCTATCATCTACCCTTGGGGTATGTTACACAGACATTTTTTTTTTCTTTTATAGTTCATTCCTTCTTCTTGGCTACAGTTTATGAATCGAAGAGTAGGACACAGAAAAATGAGGTTATTCTTCATACTCGTTCCATCACTTGCTCTGTTATTTCCAGGGAATGCACTAACTATAATTTTCAGATTTTTTTTTCTAAATTGACATGTAATTGACACAGAATGTTACTTTCAGGTGTACAATGATTAAACATTTGCATACCGATTTTAGTATATGTGCTGCCACAACAAGCACAATTTTCAGCTTCTTGACTTTACCATGTTGATTATTTTAATAATTTAAATTTTCTTACTTAAATGAAGAAACTGAGAGACACAAAACCAAAACCTTCCATTATCATGTACTTGCCTAAGGACAGGACGAAAAAAATCCCAACTTTAAGTTACTTCAGTTTGTTGTCCTCAGTCTTTTCTAGTATAAAATCATTCGAACAAAAGAAAGGATTCAGCACTAATTGTGTGAGCTTGGGCAAGTTACTTTCTATGACTATTTCCTCAACTGAGTCCTTTTCCCAAGCTACACAAGAACACAGAAAATTTAAATTCATACTTCATCCCTTGAGTTACATACTATTTTTGTCTAATATTTTAATTCTGCCCTTAAAAATTAAAAAAAAATACCAGGGCACCTGGATGGCTCAGTCAGTTTAGCGTCTCACTCTTGCTTTCAGCTCAGATCATGATCTCAGGGTCATGAGATTGAGCCCCACACTGGGGTCCGCCACACTGGGCATGATTAAGATTCTCCCCCTCTCTCTCTCAGCCCCTCCCTTCTCATGCTGTCTCTCTAAAAAAAGTAAGTAAAAAAATTTTTTTAAAAATAAAAAAAAGTAAAAATTAAAAAACACCTACAAATCTAGAAATACTATGCTTTATGCATATAATGTTTGTTTGATAAACTCATGGTTTTCAAATTTATTTACTAGGTCTCAGACCTCTTCTCACCTACTACTTTTCTTTCTTGAATATATCCATCATAGACTCCTTCAGTTAAGATTTGGCAGGTGGTAAAGTTTTGATTTTCTGAAAATGTCTTAGTTCATTCCTATATTATTGTGAGATAGTTGTGCCAGATGTACAATTTCAGTCTGTTATATTCTCTCAGAACTTTGAAGAAAGTGATTCTAGTGTGTTCTGATGCCCTTTACACAGTTCTGCTCTCAGACTGATCTCTATTCCCTGAAATATCCTTTTTCTTTCGCTGACTGTAATAAAATATATAATATGTATATATTACATATAAGTTTGTTATATATATATATACCATATTTGGTGGTGTGTAGTTTTGCTATTTTGTGTCTATGTGTAAATTCTTTTTTTTCCCTTTACTATGCTTCTCCTCAGAGTTCATATACTCTATCCTCTACTAAAACATAATTATGTTACATTGGATCTTTCTTATAGTCTTCTATTTTTAAAAATCTTTTACATCTTCCTGTTTCTCATGAATGCCACATTCTGGATAATTTCTTCACATTCTCTGCTTCCCCAGTTTACTATTCCTCCCTCTAGGAGTCCATTATTCCATTTAACCTATCCTATTTCCTTGATTACATTTCTGAAAGTTATATTTAGCTGCTCTGCAATCATGTCTTTTCTCATTGCTGTTACTTTTTATGACCTCATATTTTCTTTAAATATTTGCATATTTTAGAATTAAAATATGTAAATATTTTAGCATTTAAATATCTCAACCCTTTTAGAGATCTGTAAAGTTGCTTTTGTTTGTTGTTTGTTTCTAACTCATGGTAGTTTGTGTGTTTAGTGATGTTGGTTGCAAGCTCCAATGTGTTTGAACTTGATATAAAGTCTCATGGCCCTTAACTGCTGATGCTTTCTTCCAAAATTCTTTGCACGTATTTTTTTGTAAAGAGAAAAGGGTTCTACTGACCTACTGACCTAGGACCACATTAGTGACCCTGTAAAGTCTCACATTTAATGTAGAATGCTCAAATTCATTTCCTCCACCTCAGTGGAGTCCAAGATGAGTCTCCATACTAATGAGGTAATTGCATTTGCCCTCAGGGCTGCCCAGTATTTGCACATATTGTGTGCAAAAAAAACCAAATTATTTTTAATGGTGTCTGTCCATGATGCAACCCTAACAATATCATACTTTCTGGAGGAAATGTCTTCCCACACTAAACAGAGATTTAAGCAAATTTAGCACTTAAATGACTCCAAGAGACAGTCACCAACCTAAAGTAGATGATCAAAGGAGAAGTAAAGTACTGAATTTTTAAGATGTCAGAAACAATAGAAGAGTTGTGCCTCTTTAAAAATGAAAAGTTTGTATTTCAAGGTGATGTCCTGAAATATCAGTGGAATGAATGTCAGTACCATTTCTCTAGCCCTCAGAGACTCATCGCCATTTTGAGGACTTCTGTTTCTGGCTGTGATGTGGTAGTTTGTAATAAATCCATGCTTCTTCAAGAAAAAGAAAAATTGAATTTAAAAGAAAAAAATAGTTTTCCAGGCAAAACAAGAGGGACTAGGTTCCCAGAGAGAGCAGAAAGACGATATCCCCAGAAGGGTAAGCCAAAGTCCTAGGAACTGTTCTTCCCTTCACAGCATTATTTACTGACCATTAGCATGGAGCAAAAAGTTAATAATCTAGGCAAAGGATACAGCTATTAGGGAAGCAAGTCAGCAGAACTTTTAGCAATGTCACGAGGCTAATGACATGAAAACTGGAGTTTGGGACTGCCGCCATGGCAGCCAGAACGTGAATATCTAATAGCCCAGTGAGAAGGGGGTGCTTTTTCCCTGGAGCCATTTGGAAAATTCTTAAGCTGCTATAAAGGCATAGAATTAAGAACATAAGCAGGGAGCTACTGGAAATCTCTTTAGAGTTTTCTACAGAGATCAGAGATGAAAACTTCAAGTCAGAACATTCGAAGAAGAAGAAGTCTTAATAAATACCCTGGACTTTGAAGTGAGATTCTAGGAAGGGGCAATCTGGAAATAGAATCTGACGAAAACTATATTCCAGTTTTGAGTCAGTACAAATTCCAATTAAATGGAGAATGCATTATCTTAATCATTCACTTTCCTACTGAAACTTTACTGCTCTTAATCTTGATAGCTAAACTCTTTGTCATAGATCTCCGGGCCTCACCTGCATATCTGTTTCCATCTCCCTTTATGCTTGCCAATTTTGCTATTCATTTAAAATCTTAAGTTCCTTAAGCTTTCTCTCAACGTGAGGGATGTTTTATCTCTTTTCTTCTCTTTCATTATTTGAAAGTCTTTCCTCTCTTCCTAGTCACAGCCTTTAACACACTTTATGGTAATGGCCGCCTACTTGTTCGCATTCCCCACTAGAGTGTAAGTGAGGATTCTGTGAAAGGAGGAAGTGGGTCTGGCTTAATCACTGCCATATTCCCGAAACTAGTTCAGGGTCTGAGATAGTGATTGCTTCACAAATATTTGTTGAATAAAGGATGCTGGAGGGAAGAGAGAAGCTGATGCTTAGAAGCAAATGGGCGGCACTGATACCAAGATAGAAAACTCCATGCAGTAGTCAGACTCCAGATCCCGAATGGGAGAAATCCCCTCATTTCATTCTGTAGCAGCCTTTAGGGAAAGGAAAACCTCCTGCCCACTGTGCTGGTGGGTCTTCTGGTTGTTGACTTGTGGGCTTTTCCAAAGGGCTCTCAAAGATCCTGAACTATATTTTCTCCAAATTTAAATACCCTTTGATATATATATATATATATATATATATACACACACACACACACATATATGGATATGTATATATGACATAGAGAGTTTCTCTGAAAAAATTTTAAAACCTAAAGTAAATCAAGCATTCCTTTGAATGCCAATAAATACCATACTCCCGAAAAATAATTTTAGTAAACACTAAAAATAAAACTGAAATTTGGGAAGTACATCATTAGCTTTTACATTATAAGATGATGCTTCCAGAGATTATCCTCAACAGTGACACCGATTTCCTACTCATCCAGTAAGTTCAAGACAGGATATCTAGCATGGCAACCTTGGAAGAATCTGTATTATCCTATAAGGTGGAAATTTAAGAACTAACTGGTTATGAGGCTTTGTCTTTTTAGAACAGTCAAACCAAACACATCTGAGTATGTACCATCAGAATCTAGTTTCACCACTTAAGAGTTAATTCCATGACTGCACACTCAGTGAGTATGAACTCTTCTCCCAACGGAGTACTAACCTGGTCGATTTGGCTTTTTTGAGTTTACATGGTTAGCTGCAGAAACAGCATAGGCTGAAGTGAAGGATCTGCTTTTGGTGAGGGTCATCATCACTGGGTTATTCCAAGAATCGGGACTAACAGCACTATGAAAACAGAGCAGAAAGAAAAATGAAGAAATTATTCATCAATTACAGGGACAGATCTTGCCAGAATGCAGTCACCATTTCCATAATTGGCTTGCCAATCTGAGTCATGGTCTAGGTTCACTGACAGGACCACTTTACTTCCAAATGAAATAATACATTATCTGAGCTCAGTTTCTGCTGCAGGGAGACAATATTGAGGCATGAAACATACTGGGTTGATAAAAGAGGAAAGAACTTTCCTACTTATCCAGTTAGTAGGAACCAGGCCCTTTTTACTGTACTACTGTAACCATGTTCCTCTTAGATCTTCTAAAGCTTGACAATTGTATTAGTTAAGATGCAGGGAACCTACATTAGTTATGAATGCCATGATACTCCTTTTATGCTCTTTACTATTTATCATTCTTGGTGTATCTAAATTCAAAAATTAAGTGCTTACGAAATCATTCAAAGATGATATTCTTTGCAGTATTTTCTTAGGAAAGAAAGGTTAGCAATAGGCTTTTGGCCTACAATTTCTTTTACTGGCAATACCCTGCCAAGAAGGGATGATGAGCCAAATCTCCTTGTAAATATTGCTAACAATGGACCTGCTGATAAACACACAGGCACTATTTACTGGGAGAAAGGTAACGGACAGTGAGTCTTCATCTTTTATCAGGAAATGCTTTTATCAGGATATCCTTGGTTATTATTGTACATAAATCTGGAATTAATGGATCTATGGGAGGTTGGGGAGGAGAATGTTACAAACCCATGAAATTAATGGGATATAAATTTTGAAGGTGTTCCAAACCAAAATTTATCTATATGCACTGATCAAAACTTGATGTTAAATCTAAAAGAGAATCTACAGAAATTTGAGAGAGAAAAGAATTCAAGAAGCCATGTTGACAATCATGGAATGCTCCCTGGGAAAAATGCTTGGTCTATGTTTTGTTAACACCTGTGTGCTTTCAAACATTAATAAACTTGGCACTGGGTAAAATCTATAATTTGTGTGTGTCCAGTCTGACAATGTGACACTCTGCCAATTTTATACTGGCACTATAAGCAGGACATATGTACTTGGTCTGTCTGTGCGGCTTACTATAAATAACCCTGAAGTTGATGGAATTATGGAGTCATGAGTGGTAGATATTTGTCATGTAAGATGGGAATCAGTAGAATAATTTAAAGGTGTTCCAGGTCCAAAATGGTTTCCCCTGTTCAAGCAACATTATGCATGTGTTGCTTAGAATTCTGTATGTTAAATACATGCTAGAACATGTGCTAATGTGGAATAAAAGGACTTTCTTAGGGTGCTGCACTCTTTCGTACCTCTTGAAGGGAAGAATTGTGAGCATGTGGTTTGCTATTGCCTATATCCTCTGATTATTAGTAAATTTAGAAATGAATCAGATCTATAACTGTGTTGAGTTCAATTTAACACTCTGACACATGTTACACCTCATTTCTTCTCTTCTCTTCTTTCCTTTTCATATTTTTCAACTGTTGACTTGGGCACTTAAAAACTTAATCTTTTCTCCTTACTCTACTAACAGTTTACAAAATAAATCATAAAAAAGACATCTGAAATATAGAATGAACTCCAGCAATTACCAAATATAATGAAGAAAACATAATATTTATTTCATATCCTTCTTAAAATCTCATTCTAGGCATTTCAGATTTGGAAACAATGAAATCAAATAAAACTTGGAATCTGGATAGATAACTACACTAACTGTTTCCTTACAGTGCTATTCCCTTTTAACTTCTTTTGCTGGATTGAACGACTTATAAGATTTATTGTGAAAAAAATTTTCTGCAATATACATGTGGCCTAGGAATGTTAATTTCTTAGTACATAATACAATGAGGAGGTTATTACTTTTCTATTAGATTTTTAAAAGACCTTAAATATTAACTGCATTTTATTGCATTTATATATTTATTAATATCATAAAAAGTTCTATTATGAAGACTAGCCTGAAAAATGCCTATTCCTTTTTTAATAAAAACATTTAAAATATGTTAATTTTTTAAAGTTTTATAAAACACAATAATAGAGTACCTTAAATACAGGGGGAATTATATATTCCTTCTTAATATAATGCTAATTTATTAAAATACATATTAACAAAACAATAACAATGTATTTATGTATATGTAGATACATGTCTATGTGTATGTATATGTACATTATAATTTCCTGGCATTTTAGAATATATTGCTTTCTGTGTTCATTGCAACAGTTTTCAGCTTTGTATCGACCCTCACCTTCTTGATTCCTGTTTAGATCCCATGAATATTTGTGCAATAATTCGGGTTTTAGAGCCAAAAGTAGCTTAGGGAAACCTTTACTTGGTCACCTCATTCTGAAAAAGGGAAAATTTTCTATGTCTGCTGTGGAAGATCTCAATCCCCTTCCACAGAAGTAGATTTGATAATCTTAGTTCTACCGATAACAATTTCATCCTATGTCTGAAAAGTCTTACCAGATCCCTTAAGTTTTTGGTTGTTGATATTTTTCAACCAAGTTTACAGCTTCCTTTCTGACTATTATACAGAGGAAGGGCTCGGTTCCAAAGATGAGTTGGAATGACTAGATTATGATTTATTTCAGGCTTTTTGATTTATCTCAAGTCCATTCTTTTTTGAAGCACCCACCAGTATGCTTCTACCTAATGCTTCTACCTCCCCACTGTGCCACAGTTCCCTTCTCCTAAGGATTCCTGGCAGTGGGTACGGAGGCTCAGACAAGGACCTGCTCCTCAGGACATACATCTCCGAGTGGCAGGGCCAAGGTCCTTCTGATCCTTAGTCTAATGTCTTTTCTACGTGGCTGTAGTTAAAACTACCCAGGATTCAATCAGTCAGCTAAATACTAAAGGGCACATAAGCTGAGGGCTATGCTAATTTCCACTTCCCACTCTTGTTCTTTTGATCACTGCAGTCCTCAAAGTCCTCAAAAGAAAGACACACAGGAGGAACAGAAGAAACAAAAGTGCTGAAGGGGAAAAAACTACAAGAGCTAAACCTCAAATCAGTTTTGAAATCAATCAACAGTGTTACCAATTGGTCTCCTAAGTGGAGGTTTTAACTTTGTTTTACACTCAGGGCTAGAGATAATGTGTGGCTACTGCCACTGTTCTCCCCATGACTAAGGAGTAAATCAAATATTTGGTTATTTGGTAACCAAATAGTGGTACTATTGCCACTTACATACAGTTTTCCCTCCAAATCTCTTCAGAATGAATTTCATTTCTTCATAATGGTGAAAATTTGCATCATTTTCAGATTTTATAACTAGGATATTTATAGAACAGTGAGATAAGGGAATAGTTAAATTAGACAGGGGAAAAATGTATACTCAGGCAAGACAGATGTATTTCTTGGACAAAGAAAACGAGTGGGGTTAGACGCTCTTCCTTATCTATTTTGAAAATATTTGATTATGAGTATTTATTTCATCAAGCAGGATGACAGGATCCCTGGGAGTTAAGCTCATAAAAGTTCTTGAAACCCTCCTCATGATAATTTCTATTATAGTCCCTAATGCCATTTAACTAAGAAGAAAAAAGTATGAGAAATGAAATTTGACCAGAAGTAACAAACCATTACAGAAAGAAAGGAGACATTTATGCACAAATGGATTTTTTGGCAGAGTCACTGTATTTTAAGAAAATCATGGAGCATTAACTATTCTATGACAGAAATCTTGGCAAGGTGTGTTGGTAAAACAGCCTCTCTAAAGATATATGCTGAGAACAAAATTTGTTTTCTTAAGGAACAAACATGTAACAAGGATCCACTATCACCTCTAAGTATTCGCTGCTGTAGACACTGACAACGGCCAATATTTTCAGAGGAAAATTATCACTAAGGACCTATAATTTTGACCTTCACGAAATGTCCACAAAACAGATTAAGTAACCTTCTCCTGTGGTAGCATTTGAAGTTTAATGAAAACCCAGGTAATCAGATGGAGTGGAATTACACTGATGTGTCAAAGAAAGAATCATTTGAGTTTCCTTCTGATTCTAGAGGTTCATTAGACTATCAATGTTATTATGGAAGAAACCAGTTACACATACTTTTAAATGACAAAATAAGTTAGCCATCATTAAACTCATGCTTTGAGTTTAAATCAATCTCTAATGGTGCTTTATTTCTATTCAAGGCCAAGATCAGGAGAAAATCACTTGTAATACTGCCATCATGGAGTTCAACAAAGATATGGTTATTTTTCAGTCATTGGGTCATTAATAAAACTGATGCAAATGTTTCAAAAACCTAAAATCATATGGGAAATGTTCTCAAAATCACTGAATTCATATAAAGCATGCTTTTTTATTCTAAATAGTAAAGGACAAACACAATGTTGTTTTCTTCAAAATTCTTTTTAGATCTTAACACTATATTTCCTTTAGCTTTGGTAATTCTGGCTTTTAAATCATTTTGTAAAATTGTAATTAATATGCTAAATAAAGTTTGTTCTATTTTTAAATAGAGATATAATTGATATGTTAGTTTCAGATGTACAATATAGTGATTCAGTATTTGTACATATTATGAAGTAATCACCAAAATAAGTCTAGTTAGCATTCATCACCACCCAGTTAACAAAAAACTTTTTCTGGTGATGGGGACTTTTAAGATAACTCTCAGCAACTTTCAAATGTGCAATACAGCATGGTGACAATATAGTAATAATGCTATATTATTATTACTATATATGTAATAATGCTATATTATTATTAATATATATTATATTATTAGTCACCATGTTGATGTTATATCCCCATGACAATTATTTGAAGGTGGAAGTTTCTACCTTTTGATCCCCTTTACCCATTTGGCACACTCCATCCCCCCTCCCCCCATCTTCTGTTTCTGGCAGCTACCGGTTTGTGCTCTGTCTAAATAAACTTTGTATTACCAAATGTTTGAACATATCCAGGTGCTCTTAGGATGACGATCTACTTTTTGATCTGATCTTTTGCCTTTCATATAATGCTAGGATAACAGGTCTGGTGGGCTGGGGAAACTCTAACAACAATTTGCAAATGTCAGATTGGATGCTTCTGATTTCAGAATCTCAGTATCAACCTCAGTCTAGGCAGAATCTAGCTTACCACTACTCTGGGCTTGCTCACTCTTCCCATCCTGTCACACTGGCAGGCATTACCTCAAATCACTGTTCTCATTTATATTTAAAACCAAGCAATACAATTTAAGCCTATTATCTGATGTTAATCTGTAGAGTGCTTTGCATTTAAACCATATACCTTCATTTTCAAAGCTGGCCTCCAGCCAAACATAACTCGTTGGGCCACCTTTCCTCTGTAATTTACAATTCCTTTATAAAGGAATTTATGTGTGTAATTCCTTTATAAAGGAATTTATGTATGTAATTCCTTTATAAAGAAATTTATGCATGTAACTCCTTTATAAAGAAATTTATTTACATAACTTCTCTAGGAGATATAAAACGAACAGGAACATTGCCTAACCTTGATGGAGATGCTTCCTGCAGTTTGATGCTAGCGCTCCGGTCCCTCCGTACAGGCGCAGGCTCCAAAGTGGGGAGGCCTGTGGCTGAGGTGGTGGTTGTCCAAGTTGACGAAACTCGTCTCAACAAACCGGGAGGCAAACTCCTTCTCAGGCGCTAGAAAGAAGGAATGATTTTATTACCAAACATATTTTTGATCACTGACTTCCATATAATACAATGGGAGAAAATACGTTTTTAATTGGAAGTGAATTTATTAAACTACAGTGGCTGAATGCTACCTATCTGAAAACTGGGTGCACAGGAATTCAATAAAAGAATGAACATTATAAAATTAACATTTTGGGATCTTCATTTAAATGATGATTGTAGTGCAGAATTATAGGAATTAGAATCATTTACCTTTGGGAAAACTTTATAGTTACACCAGTGCAATAGGAGATATACACTTATATATTGTATTAGTTATTACGGGCAAAAGCCTTTTTCTCAAAAGTCATTTGTATGGGGCATGGATTAATTTTTACCTTCTTGCAAGACAGTCTCCACACCAAAGTGTTTATTAATTTCATTTTAATTTCTTGACTTACAAAAGCCAGGAGCTGAAGAGCATAACTCACAAAATGCACCACTTTTCCTGGGACTAGCATGACTTAGACATCAGGCATAAAGGCAATATCATCAGTACCAACAGAAGAGTCTGCCAGTTGACCTGCAACCCTCTCATGACTACTACTTCTCCTGTGATATCCTAAACAGGATACGTGGCATCAATGGGAGGGAGGCAAGAGTCTGAGCTTATCGGGATGAGTACCAGCACTCTGAAGAGGGGCTTCAACTTAAAAATTAAAAGGAAGGTAGTCTTCTAATACAACTACAGCAATATAGTTAATTTTTTTTTAAGATTTTATTTATTTATTTGACAGATCACAAGTAGGCAGAGAAGCAGGCAGAGAGAGTGAGTGGAGGAAGCAGGCTCCCTGCTGAGCAGAGAGCCCGATGTGGGGCTCGATCCCAGGACCTTGGGATTATGACCTGAGCCAAAGGCAGAGGCTTTAACCTACTGAGCCACCCAGATGCCCCTACAGCAATATAGTTCCAATAGGTAGAAGCTTGACCCATTTTTATTTGTGACTAGTCACCCCAAGTAGACCAATCATCTAGCCATTCTTTTCAAAGAAGCATCCTGGTCTCCTGAAGGTAACAAAAGCTTTTTTTTTATTTTTTTTAAGTTTTTAAATATTTTATTTATTTATTTGAGATAGAGCATGAGTGGGGAGATGGAGGGAGGGAGAAGGAGAAGCAGACTCCCCACTGAGCATGGAGCCCTATGCAGGGCTCAAGCCCAAGACCACAAGGTCATGACCTGAGCCAAAGTCAGACATTTAACCAACAG